>OMLC01069102.1:8726-18841 GCA_900302585.1 Regalecus glesne
GGGGGGGGGGTTAAGCATCACCATCATACAAGGAGCAGAAAACAAGCAGATGTTATATTAGGCATTATGACATCAGTAGAGGAAGAAAATATAAAAAATAAGGAGTGTCAAACAGTATCTTAACATTTCAGTGAGGTTATCTGATGAGTGATAAACTTTGGATGAACACAGGAAAAAGACAAGGTAGCTATAAACACAGAGTGGTTCAATAGAATAACATTTTTATTGTCACTTCCATAACGAAGAGAACCATCCATTTGTGTGACATATCCCTAGTTTCAAACAGCAGTCCACTCAGGCTATGCATGTGCCTCATTTAAAATATCTGGATATGACACAACTCAAATGCTTTTTCTAAACCCATTTCATGTAATGTAGTGTGAATTCAAAGTCAAAATGTTCTGGTGTTTGTCGGTTTACTTTTCAAATATGCATGCGTCCCAACCAGCAAAGCTTCTTTCCACTGAAATATGTTGGTAATTTTGCTAAGCACAGCTGATGGCTACAGACAGTTTCTATAAACTTCTAAACTTTTGTATGCTTTATGGTAGTTACACTTATTTTCATTCAGTAATCTTGCCAAACTTATTTGATCTCATTTAAAAAATAAGCAGCATGATATATAAATATCATATATTTGCCTGTTCCTCAAGTCAAAGAGCAAGTACACCTTAAGGGAGGGATTCAGTGTCTTGCTGAAGCCAGGCTTGCAGCTCCTGGACTTTATGCCCGAGTCATCTAGACAATTCACTCCCTTACTCTCTACAATTCTTGTCCTCTGTCAGGAGTGTACATAACAACATAGCATTGAGGGATGCATACCAGCTATCGATATAATCTTCTATATTTAATTACCTTGGTCTTTGTCCTTTTGAAGAGGTTTTGGCCGTTTACTCTCTCTACTGGTGGCTTTATGCTCCTCTTCCAGCTCCTTTTCTTCTTCTGGCACTTTTATTTCACCAGCCCCATTGCTGTGGGGACCTGAAAGGAGGGAAGAAGGAGGGGAGAGGGACAAGAGGACCAAGGGATTTTGACAGTTTAAGGGGGAGGAGGAAGGATGGAAATATAGAGAAGAGAGGGGAGACAAACTTTATGTAAGACAAGTGAGGAATAAAAGAGAGAATTAATTAGAATGTGACGACAAGTGCGGTTTTGTGCAGCAAGGAGAAAAGTGACCACAGAAAGTTCAATCAGTTATTCAGGAGACATGTATTGAGAAACGTTGCATCACTCACCTAAGTGACCCCTTCAGTCTTACCTGACTGCGGGTATCACCATCCTTATATAGTGGCATAATGAGTGGATCAACAATTGGATTCATCACCAATTTACTGTGACTCTTAACTAGTTACCATGGTAGCGTATTATTCATAGAGCATTGGAAAATAGTTGCTATCCCATAATCACAGCAATGTAGAATCCCGATAGGTGTACTCTCAGCCCAAGTTCAGTGAGTCATTCCCTATTCCCATTGATTCCCCATTCAAATGAGTGTTCCTCCCTATCAGGGATGTGCACATCATCATATTTGAAAGAGTGGAAGCTGGCCTGTAGATAGGTGTAGAGCTGTTAGGTCTTTTGTGTTGTGCCATCCTCTTGGCCAGTGTCTGTTTAGTTTCCAAGATGTACAAATCACAGCAATCCTCCCATTACCTTACAGCCTTCACTATATTTCTCTGTTTTCGTCAGGGGATCTGATCCTTGGAATGTACTAATTGCTGCTGCAGTGTGTCCAGATAAAATGATTCAACTTTCTGTGATTTCCTTACCTGGATTATTGAGCATCCATAAAGACAAGGAGAAAAGTAGGGCATAACAGAGAGAAGAGGGGAAATAGAGGTGGAGGCAAAGGAGGAGGGGAGAGGGCAATAAAGTGTTGAAATTGTCTTTTGATTTAAATGCTACAAATGAATTAAATAGACTTTTTAATGGAATCCAATATCTTCCACAAAACATTACCAATGACTCTTGAAATCCGAGGAGACAAACGTCTTCCATCATCTGGGAGGACCGTCTTCAGGATAGGCTCTGCAGTTTTGGATGGGGAAAGCATTCGCTGTTGGTCCATCCTCTCACCTGCACATTCTTCATACTCTGCCTCTGTTCCATCTTTTGTGGTCCCAGAGACAACTTGGTTCATGTTCGGTGCAGGTGAACCCCCCCCAGATTCTGAATCAGTATCAGATCCAGTCCAGATCCAGGGGTTATGGGTGTGTTCAAGCAGCCTGCGGGTTAGCCTGTACCTTAACATTTCCTCATAGCACTTGGTGTAGGTCTCCCATTTGGGGTCCTTGAATTTCTTCATGTACTCTGTTCGGATCCTCTTGGTCACCATTTTCTGATTTCAAAAGAGATCTTGCAATCAGTGAAGTTTTTCATTTTCAGGTACACAGCTCAAAACAGGTAACATAACTAGACACAGACTAATCAGTGACTTTGATACTGAATTGCTGACACAATTATAAGATCATCCATCCATCAAAGGGCTTGAGCAGATAGGCGTTCAAGTGTCTGGCTTAAGGACACTTCAATATGCTTTCTGAAGGAACCAGGGATCGAACCACAAATCTTCTGATTACTAGACAACTGACCTACCTCCTGAGGTATACTACCCCATATATTACAAACTCATAGGCAATAATAATTATTAAGGTTCACTCTAGACAAATAAACTTGACTTGACTCTTTACACTCGAATCTGAATAACCCACAGAACTGATAAAGGACCATACGGGTGGTTTTGCACGTTAAAGTCAATTCAAATGTATTCAAGTTCATTTACAGCAGATCATTAAATAGTAAAGGGGCATGGTCTTATATAGTGCTTTTCTAGTCTAACGACCACTCATTTACACTAGACATTTTCCTATGCACACCTTCAATTTACCTATTTGTTTGATTCCTAAAAAACTACTCTTTCACCGTTTCTTCTTGATGTCATGTTAACATGTATAAATCAAGGAAGTTTTAATCTCGTTTATCCGGGGACAATTTCCTCCGATCAGTGCGAGTTTTCCACTCCAACGATAACGTAATTAGACCAACGTTCAGCACATATAAATAAATAATTAATCAAATCAACGAATAAATAATAAAATTCTGAATATCCACTGTGATACATGCATGACCTGTCTCAAGGAGGTTTCAAGTCCGCATTAGATTCTAATGCGACGCTGAAATGAATGGCAGCTGAACACTTCCAGAGCTCGAAGAAACAAAAAACTACAAGAACACATTAACCTGCGAGCAATTGCAACAAAACGATAGCTCATCCGTATATTTCTTAGTACATTTAATGAACAGATGCAGGATAAACACAAATATTTAAATAAGTATATAAGTGTAAAGTTCTTTAAATATTTGCACTTACAGAATTCATGAAACCCAACGAGCGTCGCTCTGGTGACGTCACCAGACATTTAAACCATAATCTCGATTTGACAGCAACCAATGGCGAGGCAGCTGACGGCTTCCACCAGAGGAAGGAAAACACGCCCACCCAACCTACTTGAAGCCCCACATTACACCCAAGTCCAGTCTGAGAGATCGAGGCTCGGTGAAGTGACAGCTTGTCAAACCCATGTTTTGTATTTTTACCAATTTAGGGAGATCTACTGCTTCATCGATGTGTCAAAACCGTGCGTTCAAACGCCTTGTTGACTTCTCTGGGTTGCATGAATATTGCATGCAGGCTGGTGGCCTAGAGAGTGCGAAGTCACTCGATTTAGTCTTAGAATCCTCAGTGTTGTCTCTGATGGCACATAGATCTTTCTACGTTTAATAAATAAACTCGCTGATTTGGCAGCCATTACACTAGCTGTCAAAAACTATCGCCAGAGTGGGATGGCGTCATTATCTAGAAATAGTAAACTACCTGTCCGAAGAGATTACGGTTAACCTGAGCGACGTTGTTTATCGGTTATAAATCCGAAATCACGTGAAATTAGTAGTGTTTTATGTGGATTTTGCAAATGTTTTTGTTAAATTGATGTTCAGCCAAATCCAGATCGACGCATCCAACGACCCATCGCCAACGATCGTAGACTGGCAAGACTCGACGACAGAAATTCAAGGAAGCTCAGGATCGACAGATTCTAAATTTGTATACAATACTTACAGGAGATCGGATTTCACAGGAGACAAACGGAGCAGATGGTGTCCGGCACCACACGGTCTTGAAATCACAGTCTACGTCGGTTAGCTCCGCCCACTTGAGACGTTTTTAAAAAGCCCAAACACACCCCTCAACAGGTGGCCAAGCCGAAGGATGCGAGAAATGCGGTCATTGAACTACCACACACGATTTTTGTTATCAGAAAAGTTGATTAATGAGACATCGTGTGTTCATTCTAAACGTGTCCTTATCATTGCCTGAACCACCACATGGTCCAAAAGATTCTGAGTGGTTCAGATGAAATGTACCCGCCTCGCATATCAGATTATGGCCATCGTCGTCAACCTCGTTTTGTTTTGATAAATGTATCTTAAAATTTGGGCTATAGTTTGTATTTGCAGACGTGTCGATTTCACGAGTGTCAATATCAGTATTAATTTCGGTGGCCCTGAACGTTTGCAACACATATGGTTTGGACTCTGGTTTCGAGTCGCAATAATGTGAGTTAGAGAATGCCCAAAACAAAACAATGTTAGAGAGATGTGTCCTTGGAACACTTTGAACGTAGTCCTTTTTTTTTGGAGTAGGGAAGGTCTTAATTCATAAAATATTGTTCGTAACCAAAGTGGTGTGAACTGCAGGTGTGCAGAAGATATTTGTGTTTGTGTGTGTGGGTGGGTGGGGGCGAATGCCATCTTGACGTCTCCTTGTGTTGTTTTCATGCATATATGGTATGGTAAAGATGTCCCTCTTGACACCCGGAGTCTGATTTTTGTCTAAAGATGGTCTGGGGGGGACCCGGGCTGTGCATGGCTGGACAAGGCTGGTGGCTAAACGGGATTCAGAGGCGGTGTCAGGTGTCTTGCTGCTCCTACTTGCTCCTGCTGCCGAGGCACATTCTTCACAAGTCAAAGCTCCACTGTCCGAGGCTGAGGATTCGTCTTTGGAGGGGACGCGGTGCCACCCTCCGTGTGACAACACACAGGCGAGGTTGACTCCTCCCACCAAATATAACCACGCCCAGAGGCGTGTCATTCCGTCCATCTCCACACAGCTTCTCTCTCTCTCTCTCTCTCTCTCTCTCTCTCGCTCTCTCTTGTCCTCGCCTTGTTGATTTGCATAGCTTTTAGATATTGCATTTGCTGTATATCATTGATTTTTCATATGGAAGGAGCTCTTGCAGTTTTCCTATAGACCGCCCTTGCACATTCTCCGAAAGACTCGTTTAAACTGTTTTTATTCCTCCATAAACCGGTTTAGATGTTACGGGGGGCTGCGGGGCAGTTTATTTTTAGTGAGAGGCTAATTGCTGCTGTCAGCAAGGGCAGTATTTTAGTATTTCGGTGTTGTTATATCCGCTCAATGAGCCTTGGCAGATGAGATCACTTTTAATAGCACCCTTTGTCCACTTTTATAATTTAGAGAGGCCGTCATTTGAGTATTTTGAACCCCGTAATTTGTTTTTTGCCCCGATTAGAATGAAAAGACATGGGTGGAAAATACCAAATAATGGACTTTAATAAATTATTAAGTCATGTATATACACTTACATTCACATGTGTTGGGCTACATGTTGTTATTTAAATTTTTTTATTAAATTTTGCGGTTTGGATGCATGGTTCAGTGTTGGGTTTTTCACAGCTTGTTTTCCATGCAACACAGACGACAAACAGCAAAAAGATATGCAAGATTTAGACAAGTAAAAAAATGCATATGAATGTCAACGGCGCAGGCAGGCAGTCCGTTGACAGCAGAATGTCGCTGTGCCACAGAGGGCGGTCCTCCTCCTCCTCGCTTAATCTCCATCCAGATAGCTGGTGGTGAATGTGATGGAGATTGAGTAGATGGAGAATAAAAGGGAGGGGATTTAGAAGCACTTCCTGTGGACAATGCTGGGGCCTGCCTCGTCGTACTCCTGCTTGGAGATCCACATCTGCTGGAAGGTGGACAGGGAAGCCAGGATGGAGCCACCGATCCAGACGGAGTACTTCCTCTCGGGAGGAGCAATGATCTGGAGGAGGGAGAGGAGGAGGGAGTTGGATTAGCATCGCAGAGCGCGTCACATGGCAACAGTCCAGTTTGAAGTATGTGCGTAATGGGACTGGTGTTTTGGATGAGCCAAGCTGACAATGTCAGTGTAGGCATTACGCAAGAGCTTTGGGGATGTATGTTGGATACTAATCAATATATTAGGATTGTATGAATGTGTTATAGTTGTATCTAATTGTATCTGTCTTTTGTGTCTGTGTGCATGTGTCTCATCTACCTTGATCTTCATGGTGCTTGGGGCCAGAGCAGTGATCTCCTTCTGCATACGGTCAGCAATACCAGGGTACATGGTGGTACCACCGGAGAGCACATTGTTGGCGTACAGATCCTTACGGATGTCAATGTCGCACTTCATGATGCTGTTGTAGGCGGTCTCATGGATGCCAGCAGACTCCATACCTGGTCAGGCGAGATTGCAAAGTATTGGTGAGGGATGCGCGGTTTTGTATTCCTTCTAATTTGGATATGGGGAAATAATCTCTATCAGAAACCTATCGCTCATCATCACACCGTACCAATGAAGGAAGGCTGGAAGAGGGTCTCGGGACAACGGAACCTCTCGTTACCGATGGTGATGACCTGACCGTCGGGGAGCTCGTAGCTCTTCTCCAGGGAGGAGGAGGAGGCGGCGGTGGCCATCTCGTTCTCGAAGTCCAGAGCCACATAGCAGAGCTTCTCCTTGATGTCACGGACAATCTCACGCTCGGCTGTGGAGAGGCAAGTTTTGGATTGTTTTTTTGCATGTGTCGTACTTAAATAACAACGAAACCATCGCATTCTAACACGCCATGTGCCACACGGTGCGTAAAAGGGAAGCATCTTAGGCTGTTCAAACTTGGCACATGAGTAAAATATTGGGAGAGAATAAATCTCAGTGAATGCTGCACGGATTCGTAGCTGTAGTTGGTTAAATGTTGAAGTGCATCTGCTTTTTTAGGGGGGGAAAGTCCCCTTTTCGGTGGGCTGAAAAAAAGCCCTGCCAATCCATCTATATACATATACATATTTGTGTTTAATGTTTCTTAAATGCTTTGTAGAGGATAAAGCTCCTACCGGTGGTGACGAAGGAGTAGCCGCGCTCAGTCAGGATCTTCATCAGGTAGTCGGTCAGATCGCGACCAGCCAGGTCCAGACGCATGATGGCGTGGGGCAGGGCGTAACCCTCATAGACTGGGACGTTGTGGGTCACACCATCACCAGCATCCAGCACAATACCTGCAGACACAAGGTGGGTCAAGTTCAGCAAAGTGCTACTCAGGAGCCAAAGTTACAACAAGAAAAAAATCTTCTCTGTACCATTTGAATATGAACATTGTGCGTAAACTGTGCGTAAAACCATGCGCATAGACTACCCGCGCTTTGGCATGGGGCTAAATTGGCGCCTAGTTTTTCTGTCTTTCGGGTAAAGAAAAGCCCCCATACCTGGGCATGTGGAAGGTTAAAGATCAGGTTACTGATATGTGTTGTGGATCTAAGGTTGCTTCGTTGTATCTGTGTATGAAGTGTGCTATGGGATTGTTGTGCGTTTCTTGTGTTGTGTTTCGTCTTACCGGTGGTACGGCCGGAGGCGTACAGGGACAGCACAGCCTGGATGGCCACATACATGGCGGGGACGTTGAAGGTCTCAAACATGATCTGGGTCATCTTTTCACGGTTAGCCTTGGGGTTCAGGGGGGCCTCAGTGAGCAGGGTGGGGTGCTCCTCGGGGGCCACTCTCAGCTCGTTGTAGAAGGTGTGGTGCCAGATCTTCTCCATGTCGTCCCAGTTGGTGATGATGCCGTGCTCGATGGGGTACTTGAGGGTCAGGATACCTCTCTTGCTCTGGGCCTCATCGCCGACGTAGGAGTCCTTCTGACCCATACCGACCATGACACCCTGGATGAGGAAGGGAAGAGAAGAGGAGGAGGACGGTTAGGAAGGATACATGAACCCCTAACAGCCAGATTAAAGTCATCCACAGAGGAGCACGGAAACACCGGCATGGTGGTGCAATTTGCCAAATATAGCAGCGTGTGTGGGGTAAAAGGACCCACGCCTATATAGTAGACTGGCACATTTTGATCACATTTTAAAAGAGAACCCATTAGTGCCAATTTGTTGTCTTTTACACAACGGGTTCCATCGGCCTGAAGAGGAGCATGATGGCAGCCGAGGAAATCAGTGCACACGGCGTGCCGTCCCAATTTCAGTCTATGCGCCTTACAATGAAAACGAAATATTGCTCAACGGCTAACAATTAAATCAAATGTTGTTTAGCTAATTGCGTAGGTTAATAGTCGACTTGTTGCTAGAATAGCTTCGAGCTCCCAGACTGAACGTGATAAGGCACTTTGACTTTTCTGAGCATGTTTCCTTTTAAATCCAATTATACTTTTTTTTCTAAATGGAAGCAGGCAATTTGTCACGATGCGCCTCATGATGATAAATCACACTCTTACGATTATTTCTAGTCCTCTTGGCAGTTTGTGTCTCATTTAACTTTTAAAAATTTTTTATTCTAGTATTATGTTAAGATTGGATCCGTTGCTGATACCTGGTGACGGGGGCGGCCAACAATGGAGGGGAAGACGGCCCTGGGGGCATCGTCTCCGGCGAAGCCAGCCTTCACAAGACCGGAGCCGTTGTCGCACACAAGGGCGGTAGTCTCATCGTCGTCACACATGTTGGCTTCTGTAGAGGAGGAGTGGGGGAAGAATCAGGTCAGCAAGCTTACATGACAGATATCAATGACATAAGTGGTTTTATTTGTTTGTCTCCTCTTTCTCAAACCTCGCCAAACTCACTGCTTGTTCCCTCTGTGAGATATAAACTATTCAGATCTACCGTGATTCTTTTTTTAAAACTTGCCTGATCGTGTTCGTGAAGGATATTTGCGGAAAATATGGGTGTTAGTTACAATCGACAGTGCGTCTGTGGCGCATGCGTAATGGAGGCTGTCACATCGCAGTGGCTTTCGCACACCTGTAACCAGTCTATGAATAAATCTATGAAAGTTGACTGAACAGCTGACAATGTTAACTGATCATGTTAGCTGATCATGTTAACCCAGACTTCAATTACAACCGCACAACTTGCAGACATGCTAACCATTAAACACACTGTCCGGACTGGATCAATCTCTTGTCTCCAAAACCCGGGACGAGACGAGAGGGATCTGCCACGAAATCCCTCCTCTACTGGGGGTTTAACCCGCTAGTCATGTAAGTCTACAAACTCTTCCCCCACTTAAACGTAACGACTGTGAAGCCCAGCAGAGCTTCTCTCTCTGTAGGCAGACCACTTTCTATCTGACGGTCTGCCTGGGCTGAAGGCGCATAGGGCGACTTGCAGCATCAGCATCTTTCAGAGGATGCGTTTCTGAAGTTTGAGGTTTTTACTCTAGGATCGAGTCTATCCATGATCCACAAGACTAGAGCTGTATTCCAAAGGTCATGTTCCCCCAGTGGAGTGCTGTTCGGCATCTCTATGGCACACATCCCCCCCCATGCCTTATCTAATAAAAAGTACAATTTCTCCTCTCTTCCGACTCATCCAGTGGTAACTACAAATCTCAGCTCTATGTACTCCAACGGAGACTCCGATGCTTTCTCAGCTGGCCTAATACTGGTGATCTAAGCCCAAGTCATGCTCCCGCAGTCTCTCCATCCTTGTCTTCCGTGGGTAACCCATAGCCAAGAGTCTCTCTGTGTGTGTGTGTGTGTTCCAGTCGTGTGCTCCGCAGGTATAGCCGGTCCTAGAGGTTTAGTGTCTTACCTTAAGGTGTGTTTGAGGCTCGGAGAGAGAAAGACCCAACCAATGCTACTGCTGAACCAGCTACAGTCCTCTCTGGTGCTCGTCCGCCTTATATACTCCACCTCAGCCCCTCACGACCCGTGGGCACCGGGTCCCCCCCCACCATGACCCTCTGCCATATTAGGACCGTTGACAAGCAGGATGGCAGGGGGATAGGGAT
>OMLC01069106.1:0-15387 GCA_900302585.1 Regalecus glesne
AAAAAATCCTGAATTAGCTCCCTGTACTCCCTGTCATCCCGATCTGTGATGAGGCCGACGATAGGAAAAAGGAAAGGAAAGGATTCCCTTATCAGTCCCGCAAGGGAAAATTTGGCTTTCTCTGCATTTTTGACCCAGCGTATTATATAGGAGCAGTGAGCTGCCAACATATGGCGCTCGGGGAACAGTTAGGGGTTAAGTGTCTTGCTCAAGGACACCTCGACATGCTGTATGCAGGACCGGGGATCGAACCTGCAACCTTCTGATTGCCAGACAACCGCTCTACCCACCGCTCTACCCACTGAGCTATGCCGAAATTCTATGCAGAGAATTTCAAAAAAATGCAGAAAATGCAGAGAATTTCCTCTTGCGGGACTGATAAGGGAATCTAAATCTAAATAAATCCAGTTATTCGCTCATTCCTGCCCTTTCTAACTGCTGCTAAACTCCCGGGATTCTCCCGTTTGTACTTATTTTTTGTTTATCTCATTGACGCTGTGTTGCTGCACCATTTACTTTTGAAATTATCACCTCGTGGAATTCAATTCAATTCAATTCAACATGGCTTTATTAGCATGACGTAACAGTTTTACATATTGCCCAAGCTCTTTCCGTAAATTTATGTTTGTTCACTTCCTTTCTGAAATAAGATTGTATAGTCGAAATATAACAACTTACTGGTAACATGAAATAATAAAATAAAATATGATAAATACAAACTATGCACGTATGCTTATCTTATACATTTGTGTAAATATTATGTATTTATGTATATTTATACATTCACTATAAACTGAGGCAGTTTTAGATTACATATTTCTTAAACAGCAAGGTATAATACACAGGCATTGCTTCAAAGAAACCAAATACTGAAAGGATGGAGAATACATCGGGAGATGAGATGTGTATTTTTTGCATGTAATATTTGTGCTGTTATCTGCATACTACTTCTTGTTTTATGGTTATGTAAAGCAAAGTTCAAAAAATAAACCCTGCACTAGGTTTCACAGTTACAAATTTAAAATAATAAAACTTCATCAAATGCCAAGAAGGCAGAACACTCCCTGCCTAGTTCCTTGATTCCACACTTAAATGAAATTAAATATATATTCACAAAGCATGTGTAACCTTACGTCTCTCTTGATAACAGAAAAGACCTCTTGTGGCGGCATTGCTCAGTGGCTTGATCGGTCGCCTGGCGATGGGAAGGTTGCAGGTTCGACTCCAAGTCCTGCATAGAAGCGTGTCGAGGTGTCCTTGAGCAAGACATTGTTCCCCTACCTGCTCTGCCCTGTGATAGATTGGCAACCTATACAGGGTGTACCCCACCTTTCGCCCAATGAGAACAGAGATAGGCTCCAGTTCCCCCGTGACCCGATTTCAAATAAGCGGCTGACGATGGATGGATGGAGAATGACTTCTGCTATAGGTCTCAGAAAAGTCTTTCCATGGCCCTTTGATGTAATCTTTAGCTTCACCTTGAGGACTTTCCCGTCTGCACTCAGAAGAGTGACCACAACAAGAGCAATTGGCCACTCATCATGCACTGCTTGGCTGTCCTTCAGGAGAACAATGTCCCCTTCCTGAAGATCTTGTTGCTGCTTGTTCCACTTGCGCCCTCTCTGAAGTGTAGGCAGGAACTTGTACCTCTATTGAGTCCAAACCTACCGGCAAGAGGCTGCAGTATTTTCCACTGGCTTCCAAATAAGTATTTTTCAGCAAAGCCTCTTTGTTCTTCTTGATTGAATCCAAGCTCTTTCCAAGCTTCAGCAAAGTTGGTTTTGCAATCTGCTCTGATTTGTTTGGTAGGCCCTCATATTGCAAAGAATTGTCTCATTACATTAAGGGAGCCTGACATGTCCAAGGTAGGTATAACTTTGATGTGCACAGCCTTTGTGGAGATGCATGTGAACAGTAGAGCCCAGCGCTTACTCTCAGCTCGGCCATTCCTTGTGCATCTAGCCGTCACTGGGCCATAGACCTATGTAGGTGAAGGGAGGGGCTTCTTTTATGCATTCGGGGAAGGGGGTGGATAAGCCATCTGCTGTTCCTCTGTCTTGCCTCTGAGCCTCCGACAGATGACTCATGTATGTGTGATGGAGTTGATGAGGTTTTTCCCTCCAATGATACATAGACCTGCAGCTCGGATGGCCCCTTCACTGAAATGGCTTCCCTGATGTTTCACCTTTGCATGATGATGGTGGACCAGGACTATGGAGATGTAGTGATTATTTAGTAAGATGAGAAGATTTTTCTATATGGTTTCCAGCTGAGTACTATTTATCCGGCCTACAACCTGGATGAGACTAACTTTGTCCATCTCAGGTTTGAGCTTAAAGAGAGCACTCTTCTTAGAGATGGACTTCGCTACTGTTAGTGCAGCTATCTCCTCCTTGAAGACTTCAGCTTGTGTTGACTTTATGAAGATGTTTGTAGCTTGTGACATTTCTTCAGGAGTGTGTTGTTTAGAGCAACTATGCCATCCTCTGCAGCTTTCATCTTGCCGATTTTCTTAGGATGAGTAAGCAATGTAAATGAGCAGAGTGAAAGCTCTCATCAGTGATTTCCATGTTGAAAATCTCTGAAACTGATTGGTGGTCAGGCTTTCATCCTTTGAGTTTGAATAGCCCAACATATCAAACTAGGCTATATCTCAATCTCTTCATATGGACTGACTAGCTCAGAGACTGAGTTAACTCCAGTTGCTCTTCATAGCACTTGTGGAGAAGAGCTGGTCCAGTGAGTGAAGCTGTTGGTGTGAGCTGTGAAGCGTGAACAGATCTAAATGCAATATCAGGTGGATTCTGCTCAAAAGGGATGTGGATCCACTGTTAAGGCTTTGTTGTGTCACAAATGGGCTGAATCTCTTGGAGAGAATCTCTCCAAGCCTCGGATTCTCATTGTCTCTTCTCTGCCAAAGGTGCATCCCAGTCACTGGAATTACTGCTGCTGAGCTCCCAAACCAGAGCTCTGCCGTATACTGTCACTAGTGCAATTAATCCAATGGGATCAAACAGGCCATTCACAGTGGATAGAACACCACGTCGTGCAAATGCCTTGTTGCTGACAGACACAGTGAAGGTATAGTTCCTGATGCCATTTCCCCGGAAAGGCCCAAGCTGTACAGGCTCTGTATCTCCACTGAGGTCTAGGTCTTTGATGCCCTTCACATAATCCTCTGGTGGAAAGGCTTTCATGACAGCTTGATTGTTGGAAACAAACTTTGCAGGTGTAGATTGGACTCAGCTGGGGATATTGGGTCCTCCGCAGCAGGTAGATTGCTTGTTTATCTGAGGGCAAGGACTTACAAGTAATATGCGGGTGGATGGAAGAAATGAGAGGGCTGGAAAATTTCTAAATGGTAATCTGGGGTTGGAATAACATGGGGGGGGCATCTATTAATATTACCATGAATAGGTTATTTTCAAGCCTCTCCTCCATGAATCTAGATCATCTTTAGCAAAACATATTTAATTATTTAAATCTTACTTATCTTTTCTGACTTTAATATTTAAAAAAAACCTGAATTTAGTGTTAGATGGGATACACAGATAATTCGATGACTACAGCTTGGAGTCCAGGATCATGTCGTGTGTATGAGTGTGCCTCTGGTGTTCTTAATAACACCAGTTGAAAAAGCAAAATGGCAGTTTGGTGTTTTGGGGATTCTTCTAAGAAACGTCCTGGGTAGAACACTGTGCCAACACTTTAGCTACAGATTTGATTCACCTGATATCACATCTGTCTAGCAAAACTATGCACTCATTTTGTACTGTACAACACATATGGTACATTGCAATTTAATATGTTGCATGTTATGCATTGCTGTATCAGGAAAGACATACCGATTACACGGCCTGTCTATCAGAGTTGGTGTTTCATTACAATGGTGATGGTGCTAGTCATGTTGGCTATGTCCAGAACACCGATGATGATGTGTCTCTCCTTCAAGCTGATTTTCAGGATCTATGATGAGCATGACCCGGAATGACAATGGAATGAGAGATTAGTTGGGACGATATTATACACAGTGAGTGGTCTGTTTTACATATCATTATTAGTCCCCATATTGTAGGGGGTGGATCCGGACTTAGATGGAGGTTGGGAGTTAAGGTCAGATGCCCTTCCTGACCCCCCATGGTGGATTCAAACCCACTGCCTCTGGCTCATCATGAGGCTGCAGTATCTCAATGGTAGACTCCATGATTTAGGAACTGACAATCGTATATACACACTATAATGTGTATATGAGGCATTTTCATCACAGCACTTCAGCTCTTGACCTCTTGAGTCTCTGCTTCTCTTTGGACATTTCACACACCTGTAATCCTCTGGTGGGTTTATGTAGATGGGGAATACTGTTGTTTCGTAAGACCCCTGTTGTCAGAACAGTTCAGAAGAGGTTTTACCAGTATTGATCTGCATAGGTCTCTCAGGTCAGACGTCTCTTGACAATAATTTTTTACCATTTTCAACATTGAAAGATAAAAGCTGGAATTTGAGTGTGTGAGTGACTTTCATTAAAAGAACGCCATGCAAACAATGATAATTTAGAATGAAAACAAACAAATATTATGTTGATTTTTAATCCAAACCTCATTAATATGCAAAACTACAATTGTGTTGTAAAACTATTCACAGGGTTAAACAGTTGAACAGCAGGGAGTTTTGCATCAAGCCTTTGATTTAGTATGAAAACCCAGCCATGGCCATGAGAAGTGACCTCATGGAATCACATTAAAAATTCATACCACACTTTAACATCAAGAGATATTCATTATTAACATGTCACAATTAGTGCCCACATTGGGGATTTAGGCCTGATGTCCTTCCTGATGCCATGTGGTGGGATCAAATCTGCAATGCCTGAATTGGAGGTGCGCGCTCTATCACCAAACTATCATGGACTCTGTTAATAAATACTTTTTAATTCTTTGAGTAAATCTGTGTGCAGGGATGTATGTGGGCGTGTTAACTCATTTAGATGACTGACATTGGAAGCATGACACTTGTCGATCAATGGTAAAGGCAAGGGCTATAAATTCACATTTACAGTTGCAATCAAAAATATTCAAACCTCACTGCAATCAGGTTTATTAGTCAAATATATAAACATGCAGCTGTTTACAAAACACAAATCAAACAAGAACATTTTAAATAGCTCAACCAACCGATCACAAAAAGAGGTGAATCTGTTCAGCTGGATTAGAAGTTTATTGAGAAACGTTTCGTCACTCACCAGGTGACTTCTTCAGTCTGAGCTGAAGGCAAACATCCCCCTCCTTATAAACGGTACCTTGATGCCACACAACAATAGGCTGGTTTCACATGCAAGTTGGGTGCTCAACTGCACATTCAGTGACATGGGCACCATTCACAGAGGATTGGGGAATGTAATCTATCGGCAAACATTCCCCAACCCCCTGTGAATGGTGCCCATTGTCACTGAATGTGCAGTTGATCACCCAACTTGCATGTGAAACCAACCTATTGTTGTGTGGCATCAAGGTACCGTTTATAAGGAGGGGGATGTTTGCCTTCAGCTCAGACTGAAGAAGTCACCTGGTGAGTGACAAAACGTTTCTAAATAAACTTCTGATCCAGCTGAACAGATTCACCTCTTTTTGTGATTTCCCTACCTGGATTATTGAGCATGCATCAAGACATAGAAGTGGTAGATTTTATTCTAATCATATATACATGTAAATGCAAACAGTCTACATAGTATTTATTAATTAAATCCAATATTAATTGATATTTATTTTGTGTAAAATGTTGCACATGGTCTCTTTTAAATTAATAAAGAAAATATAAAATAAATATCCAGACCTCATAGTCAAAGGATACAATATGTCTGCATGTCAAAATTTAAATCTGGCTTGAATTGAAAATACTTGATTGAGATAGTCATGTTTGCTGGTTACTGAGGAAAATTTACATCACATTCAAATAGGGGCCACATTAGCTTAGTGGTAGTGTTCATGTGTAAGGAAATGATGAGCCAGCCATCATGCATTCGATCCCAGCCATCCAACCTAAATCCACATAATCTATATAGGTCCGTGTCCACCCTTATGATAAGGGGACTAATCTTGACATGTAAAAGCAGATGTTTTTATTCAACTATACATCTGAAGATAATTTCAGTTAATCAGAGCAAGTCAAACTATAAACACAATGGATGGAAATGATCTGATAGATCTCACTTGTGTTTGTGCCCTGCGTAGTTTGTACAGTGTGTAGCTTTGCCAGATGTACAACACAACAGTTTAGACTAGGAGCGTTAAAATGAGTGGAATTAAATGGAGTGTTGATTGTTCCATATCTACCTCTCTGTGCCTTTCTCTTGCGTAACATGGAACTGTGATGGCGTGAGGCGTTTTCTCAAATCCTCCTGAGAAAAAGTCAATGGCCATGTCTTCTTAGGGCGACACACTCCTGAAAAAGGAAAAAGAGGGTCTAAGTCTTCTGTTTTGAAAGATGACCTGAGAAGAGTTGCATGTCACAATTTCACTGCTCTGGTAACCTCAAAACCTATTTTTGATTGGTTTAATTTACTGTTACAAAAGAGGAGGTTTTGGATGTGATGAGGGAGGACATGCAAGTGGCTGGTATGTTAGAGGAAGATGCAGACGACAGTTATAGATGGAGATTGATGATTTGCTGTGGTGACCCCTAACAGGAGCAACCGAAAGTAGTAGTGGACTGTTACAAAAAGTGTTCATTTTCTTATATTATATATTATATATATTTCTTATATTCTTTCTTATATTTTCCATTTCCAGCCAGCTGGGTTGCAAACCAGCTCCAGCAGATGTAAATGATTAATGATAAATAGCATTTTCTAGTTTGAAGACTACTTAAAGCACTTTACAATGAATGCCTCATATTTACCAAGCTAAGCGGTGGGATCCAAACCTGCAACAGCTGACTTCCAGGTCTGCACTCTACCCGCTGAGATTTTTTTAAAATTTAATGTTGTTTAGGGGACATTTCTTGTATGCATGATGAATCTCTAACCAACCAATTATTATTTCAATCACTATGCAACTGCATTGTTTATAATGGTGGGGATATCTGCAAATATATTACATTGAAGATATCATTTGTATGAATGATAACATTTCTTTCAATATACACTGTATCAACATGAACTGATTCAACCTTTTTTGTGACTATGACTTATGTTTTCAGTAGTTGCCTGTTCGCTTGATGAATAGACTAGACATTACATGGGATTTTGTCACCCCATAATTCGATATTCCAGCAGTAATATTTCAAAGAGTTCATAGTAAGGATATCTGAGGACCCACTCTTTGAGAATATAGTAAAGCTTGCTAATATCAAGTAGATGTTTGATCCAACTTCAAAAAATGGCATGTAGTGAATAGATTTGGCTATATGCTTTCATTATACTTCATTGCTACAGTAAAAAAATAACTACAAAAGTCAGAGTATGTATACCTGAGAAATTGGTGAGAATACAATGGAGTTTATTGGTAACGTTTTTATTAACTTGATTTAGGAACTTTCAAACAGTTGTATGTATTTAAGAGATGTGACTGATATGATACTTTGCCATTCCATAAATCCACAATCTTTTGAAAGTCAGAATGGATCACCAAAAGGTTGGCCCTCAAGAATATAGAGCATTTTGAAGATAACTAAATTTTTTTTAAATTGTATTTCAAATACCTGCCTGTATTTCTATTGACAAGACATGGTTGTATGTGGGATTTTTATGTCCTAATGAAATCCTTGCAATGAAAAAATACTTCACTAAAGTCCCCCACATAAATACCTGATATTTTCTTTGAATAGCCTGATAAATTACACTATGCCATATGGTGAATTTTGTCATCCCATAATTCCCCCTTTTTTTATAGTAAAGAAACATAAACAACATAGTATGGATAGCTGAGGTCCAGGTCATTGAAAATGTAGTAGAGTTTGTTGATAACACTTTGATGTACTGGTTTCATGAAAGTTTATTCGACAGTATATATTTAGCAGATTTAGCCACATGCTGAATTTTCCCACCCCATAATTTGACAGAACAATACAAAAAGCCATACCATGGACACCTAAGGATATGGACTTTACAATATTGTGAAAATTGTTCATTATTGGCATAATTTGAATATTTATTTTCCTTTTTAATACCTGCATGTATGCATGTTTAATAGATAAGCACATAGGGTGAATTTTACCATCCCATGATTTCATACTCCATCCAACCATCCATCCATCCATTGTCAACCACTTATCCAAAGGTGACTCATGGGGGAACTGGAGCCTATCTCAGTTCTAATGGGTGAAAGGTGGTGATACACCCTTTTAGGGTCACCAGTCCATTACAGGGCAGAGCAATTAGGGGAACAGTGTCTTGCTCAAGGACACTTCAACATGGTTCTCTGCAGGTGCAGCGATCAAACCTGAAACTTTCTGCTCGCCAGATGACCGCTCTACCCACTCATGCAGCTCCGATTTTATATTCAGAAAGTTAAAATGATAATAATAATGATGATTCCCTTATCAGTCCCACAAGGGGAAATTTGTTCTCTGCATTTTTGACCCAACCTATTGTATAGGAGCATTTAGGGGTTAAGTGTCTTGCTCAAGGACACCTCGACATGCTGTATGCAGGACCAGGGATCGATCCTGTAACCTTTTGATTGCCAGGCAACCGCTCTACCCACTGAGCTATGCCACCCCCAAAAGTACCTATGTTATGCCATGGATCCCTGGATACCTCACCTTCAAAAATCTCATTGAATAGGCAGAGAATAATGTTATTCGTTTATGAAATGTAATATTAAATTTTGGTATGAATGGGTCAAGTATACATAAAATACCAATTTCATTTAGCAGACACTTTTATTGAAAGTGACATACATCTGAAAGGTTGTTGACTTGTATAGCATTAGAAGACGAGGCAGAAGCTTAGTGGAGCTTTGTGGAGATTAGATCAAACAGAAGTTTGAACACTCAATCTCCAAAGACAAATATATCATTCTTATCCACCGAGCTATCCAGCTGCCAACATATAGTGTAGATCCTGCTTTAAAAAAGTTATTTTCAGACTTTTGCCATACCTAGGGTGTTTGTGAAATAGCTTTACATTGAGGCACATCCAGAAAGGGGGAGCTAAGGGGGCTTGAGCCCCTTCTTTCTCGCCCTGAATACCCAAAGTGCCCCTTTGAGTGACCATTTAAATTTTCTATATCGCATAAAATTAAATGTGAACATTTCAAAACGTATGTGTTTAATGATAATTTTGTTTGGATAATGGTAACTGTATTCAGCATATAAATAAAGTATAAATATGTTAATAAATGTTGTCCCATGTGCCCCTTTTTTCAATTTTGACCCCCTGCCCTCAAAAGGTCACTGTGTATATTGCTACTTAATAAGGGTTTTTTTTCCATATCAAGGGTAGACCAAAGACAAATATAATTTTCATTAGAAACAGTATTACTACTATTGCACAAAAAATGTCATCTTTACAATTTGTAAATAACATTTCATCACCCTGGCCTGGGAACACCTTGAGATCCCCCAATCAGAGCTGGTGGATGTTGCAAGGGAAAGGAAGGCTTGGAGTTTCCAGCCGAAATCTGCTACCTCTGTGACCCAACACCAGATGAGCGGATGATGAAAGACGGATGGATAGAGAATGTTTAATTTGAACCTTTTGATCTCTTGATTTATTAACCATGAAACATATTTTTTCTTTTGGTCCATTTTAGTATTTTAGTATAAAGCTGAACATAACATTCAGATAAATGCTGAAATGTCTTCCTGTTCAATCTGCATTCAGAGGACCTGATTCAACCTCCATCCATCCATCCATTGTCAACCGCTTATCCGAAATCAGGTCGCTGGGGAACTGGAGCCAATCTCCGTTCTCACTGGGCGAGGGGCAGGGTACACCCTGTATAGGTCGCCAGTCTTTCACAGGGTAGAGCAATTAGGGGAACAGTGTCTTGCTCAAGGACACCTCGACACACTTCTCTGCAGGACCGGGGATCGAACCCGCAACCTTCCGATTGCCAGGCAACCACTCTACCCACTTAGCCATGCCGCCCCCTATTTACTTTGACCTATTTATTAAAATATTATCAATTAGGATGGCAGTCTAGTTAAAGTTTGTATCTGGGTCATATGAGTCATTATAGTCCATGTATTCTCACCAGGAATGTGCGGTCAGGGGAGGCAGGTGAGACAGTCTCATCTGTCATCATGAAAAGTAAAAAAATAAATTATGATAGAATAAAAAATCCTATTTCTCTATTGAGCTGTTGTAAATGTAATTCATGTATTACTCCAATCATTTCAATCTTTTTTATAATTAAAATAGCTGAATTTGCATATTTCCTGTTCAAATAGAGAGGACACACATGATGTGAGTCAGTGATGAGCTGAGCCTGAATTTTAATTTTAGTTTATAGAGACTTTTATTAAGTGCCATCAGTTTCCATCGAATATTTCATGTATTTCATGTGTGTTTACAATATATTTAGGGTTGCTGTTCTGACATAAAACCACACTAAAAAACACAAGCTCTGGCTCACTGATGGAGGCGTGTGAGAGCCCACATGTTTATGCTTGTTCTGCTGTTGCTCTTCTACACAGAGACGGCAAGCGGTAATATGCTAGCTGGAAAATCAGTCAGTCAAATTCACTACAGCAGTCTTTTTTTTTTGTCAGTGCCTCACATGCCACGAACCTCACCACATGTCACTGATTCTTGCTAAGGTTTCTTACCAAACTCAATGAAGGATTAGGAGATGATGGTTCTAGAGTACAAATACATTCATGTGAAATACATTTCAAACACAATTTGATATTCTTGTAGAGGAGCCAGGGATATGGTAACTCAGTGGTCGAGCATGCACTTTGGGAACTAACAAGCAGAAGGTAGCAGGTTCGAACCCACCACATGGTGTCTGGAAGGGCACCCGGTCTCAATACCCCAAGCGCCATCTAAATCTGTATCCATTAAAATGTGAGGACTAATTGTGAAATTTAAAATAGACCTGTCATTCTTTTATTGGAGCCACATATAGCAAACAAATTAATCTGATTGTCCCTGGTCATAAATTAAACAACTTTTAATTGGATTCTGAGACAAAGTAAAGCTCTAATCAGTCGCTACATTTCAATCTCTACAAAGGAGGGGAAATAAATGACAGTCAGCTTTCTGGATCTATCAAAAAAATTCACAAACACCGATTCAGATAAAGTGGGTGCTAGAGAAGCAAAACAGCATTAACCAAAGCAACAATAGAAATGCAAAATGCAAGAGATGAAGGCAGCAAAAATTTGTCATTTCAAGAGCAAGTGAATATACAGCTTGTAAATTGGTAACGAACAGCAGAATAACAGTGCATTTGGAGAGAATTGTAAAACCTTCTGGTAGAATTCCAATACTTATAAAGTCTTTGGGCGTATTTAAAAATCTAGAATACTTGAATGCCTTTAGATTTTGAAATCTTTAAAATATTAGGCTATGTGTAAGATATTCTTATGACTATATTACTGTGGAATTATCTTTAAAAGTTATCGGTAAGCAGTGCTAACAGTTTCCCATTTTCTCCACTTTAGGTGATCTCAGGTTCTTCTTCTCCACAAATTCCCCTTCGAGAACCATTTACACAGCAAAGGCAGTGGAAGAGAGAAATAATGAAACCTTGGAGTCAGCTCACAAGAACTACGCAAATTTAAGTAGTTGGTTATCAGAATTCATAAGCATTGAGAACTCAGAAAGTAATGTTTAACTGAACTCAAAATCATTCATTTTCTCGGTGAATTTTCAGCAGTTTACAACAACATTTCATACATATTTGGTAAGTGCTTGCAAGGCCAAGGTGTTAGGACTTTGGAAAGTGAAAACAGGAGTTAAGAAGGCAGTGCATCGCAAAATCACAGCACCCAGTAAGTGGACCTGAGGGAAGGCTGCAGGACCGCAGAGGCTGACTTTTGGTTATCAGGTGCAGCAGATTGAATCCCGACATGACTGCAGAACAGAAGAGAAATGGCCCAGTTTCTCAACCAATTGGGCTGAAATAGGGGAATGGGGAGGGATAACATAAGACAATCAGGGGAAAAACATTGTAATAACTGTTACATTTATAGTAATAACTCAGATTATGATCATTGACTAAACTGCCCCCCTTTGATGCAGAGCTGGTAGAATGGCAAGCATTAGACATAGGAAGAAAAGAAAAGGAGAACACAATATAAAACACATTTAGCATAACACCTGTTTAAAAGTTTTTCCTTTACGGTTTACTCTATGTTAGTCAGAAAAACTTTCATAAATTGAAGGATATGAAATGATTATAAAATATTAAACAAACATAATTTCCATTTAGATAACAGATTGTAAAAATTTACTTGCAGGATAAAGGGCATGGCTGCAACAAAGCTATCCTGAGGAATAGATCTTCTAGCATCATTTTGCACTGCACTATTTCTAACCCCATGATGATCATAATAATTTCAAGTCAATTTTATTTGTATAGACCATTATAACATCACAAATGTACCTCAGTGGGCTTTACACTAACGACAGCTGTCCTTAGACCATTGCATTAGATAAGGAACACTCCCTTAAAAAAACTTTATTAAGTAGAAAAAACAGGGATGGTGAATGGAGTTGTTCTTAAATAGTGCTTCTCTCGTCTAGCAACCACTCAAAGCACTTTACAACGAATGCCTCACATTTACTGAGCCACATGGGAGGATACAAACCCACAATGCCTGACTCTCAGGCATGCATTCTACCTGCTGTGTCACTGCAACAGAGGTGGGATCTCTCTCCAAAAGACAGGCATAGAATGGATGTTATGTATGAGGAATAAGACAAAATTTACAAAATACACTGTGAAAGAATAACAATCATAATACAATGATTAGATATAATAATAATAGTAATAAGAATCATCTCCTTTATAGGAACAGTGCATATAAGTGAACATTTAGAGTATAAGTATGCAAGATTTAGCTTTCAGGGTAATTTTAATCATATGAGGAATGTGTCAGGTGTCCTTGAGCAAGTTACTGAACCCCCAACTTTTAAATCCCTGAGATATAATGGTGACCCATCCAGGGTGTCTCCTCGCCTCTCACCCAATGAATGCTGGAATACAGTCCAGCATGACCAAATATGCCAACCCGAGACAAGCGGCTGACAATGGACGAATGGCTGGATGGATGATGAACTTTGAAGAGGCCACAGTAGCTCATTGGCAGAGTACACATACCAGGAAACAACAAAGCAGGCATCACAGGCCCGGCTCACCATAGTGTACTGAAGAGGGGATGAGATTACAAAGTTCCTCCCAGGTCATATATGCAGAAAAAGAAAAGAAGACATCAATCTGTACTATAAAAGACGTGAAAGATGAGAAAAGTTTGCATTAATTAATAATATACACTGTATAATTTATAACAGAACAGGACTTGGGAAATTCATTGAGCCAAAAACCCAACCACTATGCAGTACGGGTTGTGAATCAAATAATACAACATAGAGGCAACATATTGTTGGTTACAGTAAAAAGACGAGTCATGAGTTTAGATTTAAAGGACTCAAAAGACTAATTGTCTGATGACAGCAGGCAGGTTGTTTCAGAGAATGGCACCTAAAAGGAAAAGGCCTTGGCACCAGCTGATTTTTTAAAAAACTTTGAGCACACACTGGAGCCCTGTATTTTGAGATTGAAGAGCTTGAGATGGAATGTATAGATCAAGCAGACTAGACATCCCCCCAAAAAAGAGACTTGACAAAAAAAATTATCGAACCTTAACAGGTTTTCAAAAACATATCTTTGTACATAAACTCAAAACCTCTGGCCAAAGAGCAAAGCAATAAGTTACCAGCTTTTTGATAGCTTTACCATGTCAGTGATGGTCATATAAATGGTATCAAGTACTAAATCTTTTAAAATGGAGTACACCAGCATAGATGAAACATCAGTGTGCTATTTATCTTCTGAGCATAATTATTTAATATTCGAATAAAACTTGATTAGAATTATTTCTAATTGAGTGACATAAAACAACCCACATACAAATGAGGCAGTTATTTCCTTGCTTCACAGATGGGAAGGAACTTTTTTTTTTTTAAGATTCCCTTATTAGTCCCGTAAGGGGGAATTTGGATTTCTCTGCATTTTTTACCCAACCTATTGTATAGGAGCAGTGAGCTGCCAACATATGGTGCTCGGGGAGCAGATGGGGGTTAAGTGTCTTGCTCAAGGACACCTCGACATGCCATATGCAGGACCGGGGATCGATCCTACAACCTTCTGATTGCCAGACAACCACTATACCCACTGAGCTATGCCACCCTCATGTTTTAGATGAAACAACAAATGGCTTAATCTACATATTTGCCCAACATAACCAAATCATGGAACAGAAAGTAGTCCTTGTCATCCAAAGCAGCTACGTGGAAAGGATAATCAGAGAGGTATAAAATCTAAGGCATAATACATAACAGCAATGCTCAATCAAGCAATGCCAACACTTTCAGCTTGATACCAAGTAGTTCTAACTTATTCCGGTGAAATTACAGCTCACAGTTGAAATGTTCCTCTTGTTTGAAGTCATAAATTATGTCATAATCAGTCATAATCTTAGCCTATTCCTCATGGAAAAAGGCCTCCAGCTCACTAATCCTCTTGAGTTTGTGTGCTACAACCACCTTTTTCAAATCCCACCAAAGATTTTCAATGGGGCACAAGTCAGGTGACTGTGATGGCCACTCTAGTATGTTCCAGGATTTCTTCTGAAACCAAGCCTTAGTGG
This sequence comes from Regalecus glesne, assembly GCA_900302585.1. NCBI lineage: Eukaryota > Metazoa > Chordata > Actinopteri > Lampriformes > Regalecidae > Regalecus > Regalecus glesne. Next base: position 14,818 of record OMLC01069106.1, read on the forward strand.
ACTTTGAGGTATATTTGGGATCATTGTCCTGCTGTAAGGTCCAATGATGCCCAACCTTCAGTTTCCTCACAGATGGAATTACATTTTCTCCCAGGATTTCCTGATACTTGATTGAATCCATCTTGCCCTCCACATGCTGCAGGTTTCCAGTGCCACAGGAAGTGAATCAGCCCTAGAGTATCCCTGAGCCACTATCATGCTTCACTGTGGGCAGGGTGTTCTTTTTAGCATATGCTTAATTCTTCTTCCTCAAGATTTACCGCTTATCCATAGGCCCAAAAAGTTCCAATTTTGTTTCATCGCTATTTGAATAAGCCAAAGTGGTTTTGGGATTCTGTTCTGTTTACCCATCCATCCATCGTCAAAAGCTTATCCGGTGTCGGGTCGTGGAGGTAGCAGATTTCAGCCGGGACCTCCAAGCTTTCCTTTCCCTTGCAACATCCACTAGCTCTGATTGGGGGATCTCAAAGCGTTTCCAGGCCAGTGTGGAGATATAATCCCTCCACCTGGTCCTCGGTCTACTCCATGGCTTCATCCAAGCTGGACATGCCTGAAAAACCTCATTAGGAA
>OMLC01069121.1:0-17166 GCA_900302585.1 Regalecus glesne
AATTCAATGGGTGAATTTAAAAATAACAAGCTCGAGCAAAACAATTCACTATATGCCGACTGCTTTTTTATTGACTTCAATTTTGCATTTCGATGATTTGAAATTGTTCCACCCTCCCCGATGTCAACTTCTCTTGCATACTCATGCAACAAGTTAGCACTATCTGAGTAGTCCATTTATGCAGCCATTATTTGGCAGTTTTGTCTTTGTGATGGGGGGAATGAGAATGTGATGCTGTGAGAGACCAATGCACAAGTATCTTTGCATGGTTTCCTGGTGCAAGGATGAAAGAGGTGAACAGGACCAACTGAAGGCTTCAACATTTTTTTTATTCTTCCTCCCATCATGTGCAGTTTTCTGACTGGGGTCCTTATGTGGGAGGTGATGTTATAAAAGTATCATCCCTTACTGAAATCAAATAAACTTGAATACACGTGTCTTTTTAATTCACCTTAGCACAACTTCCACTGCATAATTTTGTGGTGTCTATATCAACGTGTGTTTGTTAATTTACCTTTTTCAGACAGGAAAAAGTAATGGGCTCCCTGCAGGGATTTCAAAGGTAAGACATTCTTGCCCAAGTAAGTTTCCACAAAGATGGCCCTTTACTTTCATTGGGTTTAAATACTTGCGAAATAGATCTACTCTTCAGTTCTGGTACTCTGACCTCGCCTGTTTTTTTGCCCTGTATCCCTCTGCATAATTTACCATGGCTAGAAAGAAGATTTAACTGTCATCATAATATAATCCTGTCCTTACCCTAGCCTTCGTCCCAGAGCAATTACAGAGTAGAGAGACACAATGAGAGAAAGAGAGAAATCTAATATGAATTGTGAACTGTTGCCCTGTGCACCACTGCAGCTTGGACTGAGGTGAATTTTAAATCACATTTGTTATGTGCTGTCCTCTAAAAGAGCTTTGAATTCTACACTGGCCAGGCTGCACTTCAAGAGTCAGTCTGAGTGTGCATTGGTGGTTCAGTGGTAAAATTTTACTCTGGCAAGTCAGAGACCAGGGTTCTATTCTTGGCCAATGCAAAGTGTGCACAACTCTCAAATGAAGGCTGCTTTGGACAAAGCTTCTAGTAAATTGAATTATGGATGTACCAAGTGTAGAATAAAAAGCTTCATCATTCTGTTTGTTTAAAAACACTGCTTAGGATATCACAAAAAGAGGTGAATCTGTTCAACTGCATCAGAAGTTTATTAAGAAACGTTTCGTCACTCACCAGGTGACTTCTTCAGTCTGAGCTGAAAACAAACATCTCCCTCCTTATAAACAGTACCTTGATACCACTCAACAATAGGTTGGTTTCATATGCAAGTTGGGTGATCAACTGCACATTTAGTGGCAATGAACACCATTCACAAAGGATTGGGGAATGTTTGCAATCACGGCATTGTAAGACGTCAACAGATGTACTCTCAGATGTACCTATTCAAAGACGATATTAAGGAGAGTTTCTATTTACAGTGAGTATATTGTAACTGAGGTTTTACATCTGCCTTGAATCAATTTGAGGGTCAAATTTAAGATGGGGATTTAAACCTTTACCCAGCCCTTTTACAAAGTTATTTAATGACTTCGTATACCAATTAGTCTTTAAACTAAACGTACCATTGCACTTATTATCCATGATCAGCTAATTATATGATGTTTTGTTTCTATTCACTATTTTATATTTAATTTCAACACATTTGCCACTTATATGAAAATCAAAGTTCAGTGGCTCTTGCCCATCTCAACTGTCATACGACAGAGCTGGATAGGTTCCCAGTCGAACACAGAGGCGAAACGCACACACAAAAATTACACTCGACTCAGAGTCTCTAATTTATCTAACATGCATGCCTTTTGACAGTTGGAGGAAACCAGAGTGTCCATTGAATCCAAATGAACCCAAAATATGAATCATTAGATGGCATGGTGGCCCAGTGGTTAGCACTGTTGCTTCACAGCAAGAAGGTCCCAGGCTTAAATCCCAGGCTGTCCAAGGTCCTTTCTGTGTGGCGTTTGCCTGTTCTCTCTGTGTCTGCCAGGGTTTCCTCCAGGTTTTCTGGTTTCCTACCACCATTAAGATGACATGCATGTTAGAGTTGTTCAATGTTCCTATACAATAGAATGGGTTAAATTCAAAGAAAAGGTGTCATTGCGTATATGGAAAATGACAAAAATGAACAAATGTATGTAAATCCCATACAGAACAGCTGGGATCCAATTTGAGACCCATTTTTTGATGAGGAAACGGTGCTTAACCAGTCAGCTACATACAAACCATAGGTCACACTACTAGTGAATATTTTCTTGAGGATATGTGTCTATTTTAACATTTTTGAAGAAAAATGTACTCAATTTTAGACTTAAATGGCTTTGGCATTTGGAAAATGCTTTTACATTGCTTATTATTGTTGACTGTATGATACTCATATGTGGTTCCTCCTAACAATCTGATATCTTATTTGGCCTAATAAGTTAAAAGGGTATTTGAAAACAGTTCTGGAGCTAATGGTCAAACCCTTGATAATATACAAGGGATAAATTATTTTGTTTTTCTTTTCACAAGGCTAAAAATAAAAATTGTTCTGCAGATGTGGCTAAGAAGGGGAAAAATCCACTTCTACCCAGTTGTAAATGAGGCCAGGATGTTCATTGTGTGAGATTCTGAGCTTTTTGTTGACTGGATGTACCCAGCTAAGCTTGTTGCTTGAGCCTTGTTTGCTTTACATCTGGGCAGAGCCAGAACAAAAGGGCAGACGCTAACCCAAGAGGCAGCACAAGCATTAGCACACCGATTACCATATTACGCATGGATGTGCACACCCACTGGCACAGCTATATTTGAACACACACAACATACAGACATAAGAAAACAGGTACACACGTGTACATGCATGTGCAAATGTACACACTCACCCTGCCTCCAGAATCATAGAGCATGGTGTCTTGATCGTGACTGAGAAGCAGATGGATGAAATGGGTGTGAAAGAGAAGGAGAGGCAACTGAGAGAGAAGTGGGGATGGCAGGTGGTGCTACCCACCAACCTCCTGCTATCCAATTTCTTTCTCTTTCTCTCTCTTTCCTCTCCATCTACCTCATTTCCACTCTCCATTGCCCCTACACCGTTTTCCCTTCACTCTTCATTAAGCTTTAATTTCATTCTATCCATCTGATGATTCCAAATTAGGGAACAGAAGAAGAGAAATAGTAACTCACCATCACTAACTTTAGCTCAAACTGCGGTGCAGATGACCAGTCACAGACATCGGTAACACCCCCTCCACACACACCGAAAAGAAAGCCTTTCCGTTGTTCCAGAAACAAACTGAAAAAGCACTTTAATCTTCCAGTCCTCCTCGCCCTGCTGGCCACCTTACTTCCTCTTCTCTCTCTGCTCCTCTGCACAGGAAGGTTAGAGGTGCCAAAATACTTGGAACAACCATCATACCTCATTTCCTTCAAGGCGTATCTTATTTACTGCTCCACTTATCCACCTCTTGCCACCTATGGGTGTATGAAATGACCAGTGTGCCATCAACAATGAAAGAAATGTCGTTTTGAATTTCTTTGGCGGTTTTTTTAATAGACTTTGTAGTGTTAATATATTTATTTCCTATGCTGCAAACCTAGCTAACGGTTTGCCTCTTTTTGAGCCCGTTTATACAGTTGTCGCTCTAATTCATTAACCACCTCTCGCTTTCTCTCTCTCTCTCACACACACCGCTAAAAAAGTCTATTAAACATAATTAGGCATCCGATTCAATTAATGACAGCATTTATGGCAAGTGTGTTTGAATCAAACAAGCTACACTCCCCCCTCCACCTGCTGCTCTACCCGAGCCGATGCCATCACCCATGCGAGGAGGAAAAGTGTGAGAGGGAACAGGTTTATGGATTTATAAGCCTTATTCAAGGCACTGGTTAATACATCCCTGAGATTGGAATATGAATATTAAAGTTGGTTGAATGATAGAGAGAGAATAGAGGGGTTTCATGTTTTGTAAGGTAACATGCTAGGTATGTAGAAATAAAGTATCTCTCTCTCTCCTGAATTCCATCATTCAGGTCTATACTCCCTCCCAATCACTGCAACCAATGAGAGGCACCTGGTGCTACCACCACAACAGACTCGTCTCTTCTGTAGTTCCCCAGTGGTGGAACAAACTACTAACTCCATTCGAGTCACTGAGTCCTTCTCAAACTTTAAGAAAAAGCTAAGAACCCAACTCTTTTGAGAGCACCTCTGCACTTTAACTCAGCTTGATGAAGTTAATGTGGGGGGGTATTCTTCTTCTATTCATAATGTACATTACCTCTGGGCACTGCCTGATTGGCACATACATCCTGTCAGACTTGAACTTATCTTTGGGGCATTCACAAACATTGTTCACTCCAGACTAAATCCTCACTTATATTGATTTTACCCCCTTAAATCTGCCATAGATAGTGCAAAACTTTTGGGACAGACTAGTCATCAACTATAGTAGATGCCCCCTCCAATGAGTGGATGGCACTGAACCCTGTGATACTGCTCAAAATACATTCCCCTTGTTATACACTTTCATACCTACACATGGGCATCAATGTTTGCATATAAAATAGTGTCTTACACTCACAAACACTGGAGTGCATAAAGTTGACTGTCAACTATAACCACCTACTTCAGCAGGGATAGAAAGCTAAAGAAAAAGCAAAGAGAGAGGAAGCTCAAAAGTGTGTGATATTTAATGTGTAAACACCTTCAGCTGTCGATATCTTGTTAACTAGAAGCCTTACTATGGGGTATAGCCTCAAGGTATTGCAGTGGAATCCCAATACTTAAGACTTTTCTCTTTTCTGACTTTTTTCTCATTCACATGGCTTTCCTTGACCGATGAAAGCAACTTTGGATTTCCCTCATGAAAGTCATAAACAAGTCATTGAAAACCACTTTCACTCAAAAGAAGGCATGCCCAGCTGTGTCTTTGTATGAGACGGTAGCAATGGAACCAGAGGAATTACATTGACTCGTGTACAGAGGGGATACTGTGGTTGATAGTTTGTGCCTGTGTATTTACCATACAACGGATTGACTCTGCTGAACAAGTGTTGCCCATTGAGTTGAGGTGATGTGTGTACACAGCTGTGCTCATACGATAGCCTCTTATCCTTTTGAGCGTAGAAAGCTAGAGCACTTTGTACATGTACGCCCCTGCAAACACACCCAGACATCCATAAACACACACTTTTGCAAGTTAACATGAAATAAACACACAAACAAAAGACTTGGGTTTGATAAATAAAAAGTTCCTGGAGATTTGGAATGGCTAACAAGGTGGAACCAGTTCTCGATACCTAAACCTAAAATTATCTTACTCCTCCAAATCAATAGCATCAATGACAAGTACCTTGAAAATGAGAAAATTAATTAACTGAACTAGCGATTGACTGAATAACTAACAGCAATTCAGTTTGTTGACAAAGGCTGAAACTCCACAACACTTCCTAAACATCACATAGTGTTGTGGAGTAAATGTTATCTTATTTGATTAGAGGTGAGGGGGTAGTAACATAAGAACCTTAAATTGCGTGCTCAACAGTCTGTTTCAAGTCAAAGGTAGATCCAATTTTACACAAATTAGGTCATATTTTTATCCCCCCCCCATCATGATTTTCAGTTCTGATATCATTTTACTTAGGGGCGGCATACCTCAGCGGGTAGAGCCGTCATCTAGCAATCGCTAGGATGCAGGTTCGATCCCCGGTCCTGCATACAGCATGTCGAGGTGTCCATGAGCAAGACACTTAACCCCTAACTGCTCCCTGAGCGCCATATGCTGGCAGCTCACTGCTCCTATATAATAGGTTGGGTCAAAAATGCAGAGAAATCCAAATTTCCCCTTGCGGGACTGATAAGGGAATCCTTTCTTCCTTTCTTTCTTTCTTACAGGCTTGTGGTACAAATGACACACACACAGGCGCACACGCATGAACACATGTAAACGTGTGAATATGTACACAAACTCTAAAGACTTGAGTCTGTAGTAAAATGTATTTGAATTTCTCTCACCTCCCTCTGCCTCCTTTCTCCCCTTGCCTTCCTTCATCCTTGTCCCCCACCCCAAGCTCCCAAAGGAGGAATTACTGATTGACAGAAGGCAGCACTGAGTCACCATGTGTCTTTTGCTCTCCTGGAGAGCCAACTGGACTCTGGGAAATCGGGTCTGAATATTTGCTATTACTATGGCAACAAGAGGCCAGCTGATAACAGTCACAGAGTAGCCTATAGATCCAATTTAGCAAGCTGGATATACAGTAGCTGCCTTGTGACTCTGTGGAGGCCATAACCTCCCTCTGAGAGGTTTACCAAACAATTTTATATGGCTACTTTTCCCTATTGATAAATTGTTAATGTTTTTGACAGCTGAATGTGAAGGTTCAATTCAAGATATGTGCATCTAAACAAAATTCTCTGGGCCAATTCTGCCAATTGCACCTACAGTGTCATCAGCTAAACATTTGTTGGACTTACATGATTTACTGAAGGTTCATGCGTGTGGGAACACATGAGCCCAACACAGCTATTAATCCTGACATTGCAGGCATTTTGGCTAGCATTTAGTTGGTATTTCGTGGTTTTAAGAGGCGGCATAGCTCAGTGGGTAGAGCGGTCGTCTGGCAATCGGAAGGTTGCAGGTTGAGCTGCAGTAAATGTTGCCCATGCAGCCAACCAAAGAGGCTCTGATTTCAGTAAATATTTGACAGGAACATGTTGGCCATAGTTTCACTCCGTCACCTCAGTATAGGGTTGAATGAATACTAATCTCATTAATGATGTGCATTTGCTACCATAAATAAATAAATAAATAAATAGATAGGTTCCTTATCAGTCCCATGTGGGGAAATTTGCCTTTTCTACATTTGACCCATCCTATTGTATAGGAGCAGTGAGGTGCCAACATATGACGCCCGAGAACAGTTAGGGGTTCAGTGTCTTGCTCAACAACACTTGAACATGCTGAACCATGCAGGACTAAGGATCACACCTACAACCTTACACATAGCCCGTTTCTCATTGAAATCCTTAAATCTTACTCAACACATACATTAAAAAAAATCTAAATAATTTGAATTAGGTCATCTGGACATGAGTCCGATTCAGATTATTTTACTTTGTTGGATCATTGAGCAAAAAATAAAAATAAAAAATGAAAAAATGTTGCTAATAATTTTTGACATCTAAATAATAGTTGTTTTTATGTTTGAAAGATAGCTCCCCAAGTACTGCAATATGTGTGTGATTAGTTAATGTCCAATTGGAATCAAGTATTTGTCTATACATATAGATGAATGTTGTCCGTACAAAAAAGTTGTGTGTAAATATATATATATATGTGTGTGTGTGTGTGTGTGTGGGTGTGTGTGTGTGTGTGTGTGCGCTGGAGGAAAGCAGAGATAGACTGAAAGAGAGATTCTGTACCAGACATTTGGATGAGACGAGCACTGATGCGCCAAGTTCTTCATCAGAGACAGATTGGAGGAAGCAGCCTGCATGGGGTATGCCTCCCCTTCTTCTTGAGCCATGTTATGTCTCTTCACTGACTACAAATACAGTCAAGACTCCCACACTAGAATGCACCGTTTCTGGTCTTTTTGGCACATACACGAGAGTGAACAGACATGCGCACAAACAAAGACACTTTAACTATAAAACAATGACAATTTGTTTCTGTGTGCATGTCAGAACCTTACACTAAATGGCCATGCATAAATATTGACAGAATTATTCCTTTTCGTGAGACACAAATGCAGATATACAATATATAGTCAAATACAAAACCAGCTGTCATTCCTGCTTCATTCATTCACTCCTTTTCATTTACTTTCCTAATTGTTGTACTTGAACAGTGATTATGATTAAGGGAAGTTATACTGGCTCATTTGAATCAGACATCTCTGTCTATAGAAGCAACCCACTCTCACCATGACTATGTGCTCCACTTTGGCAAATATAGGGAATGACATTCAAGCAGTGTTGTTACACTGCCTCATGTGCATACATTCAGATTGCAAAGATAGAGGTTGGCTGAGATAAGCTAGTGGTATTATCAATATTTTAGCTTGTTTGTTATTTAAGGTTTACCCTTTTTGCAGTTCATCCTGACAGGGTGTGAAACTCAATAATTCAAACCAGGTGCGTGTGACATTGCTGTCAGTCAAAACAGTCATACCCAGCTCACACTCTTCACTGAATTGTTAGCACTGCTGTGAATATAACGTACACATTTTTGACTCCTTACTTTATCTGTAAATCCCATGTAGCCAGAGCTTCAAAGGCTTTTTCAGCAATATTTTCTGTTCACACATGAAATTATGCATATGACTTCCACCCCCTGCATGACAGGTATTGGTACAGGTGGCCAGTGTCAAACAGGGGAGAGCTGCTTTTGCTGCAAAAATGCCCAAACCCTAAATTAACCTTTGGGCAGCTCACGTCCCATAGTGACATATCTATTCAAAACACACAAACATAATAGGGAACCTAGGCAGAATCAATTTCCCAGCTGCAAATGATACTGAGTGCTTGAGCCCTGCTGAGAAGCCCCATTACTGCTAGACATGGAAGCAGTCCAAGCCCTCACCCTGCCCCATGTGTGATGCGGGCAAGTTTTATACAACTATTGTCGACAGACACACACACACGCATGCACGCACGCGCGCGCGACCTTGAAAATAGTGGCTTGATAAATTAGCTCCTTTAGCTTGCAAGTGTGTTCAGTTGCCCCCAGTAAGTAAACTGGATACAAAAAGGAAAACTCCACCAGGAGCTCGTTTCAGGACAAAGGGACTATCTATACAGTGGAAAAAGATGGTCGATTTCTAAAGCTCAGCAGTTAGGCTAATGAAATGAAAACCCAGGATACATACATATACTAGGCAGCATGGCTCAGGAGGTTGGGTGGTTATCTAATAATTGAAATATTAATGGTTCGATCTCCAGTCCCAGCAGAAACCATATGGAGGTGTCCATGAGCAAGACAATGAAGCCCTAACTGCTGCCCGCGTACCACACCACAGTTGTGCTCATTGCTCTTACAGATTAGTATGTGGCAATAAAACCTAGTCACACTTTCACTTTGTATTGCTATAAAAACTGAAGGAAAAGGTTTCAAATGGTTTTGGGAGTCAGGGGTTGCATTCAAAAATAAACTTTTCACCAATTTACAACAGCAAAAGATCTGTAAAACGTGCCACCTAACAATTGTCTGCGAGTAAATAGACTTGTTCTTATGTCTAGTGATCACTCATATTGCTTTACAATTAATGCCTCACATCTACTGAGCCCTGCAGCGGGATACGAACCCACAATGATTTACTCCCAGGTACACGTTTTACCTTGTATGTATAGGCACTGCAGTAGATCATGACAGGTCAAGGATTTGTTCATGCCCAGTGTCTGCAGGTACTAGCCCCAGTGTGCTAGCATTAGGCGGGTATCAATAATAAATGAATTAAAGAATGAATAAATAAATAAGTAAATAAACTCCAATCCCTCAACCAAATGGTATCACCTGTATGGCACTGGATTGTTAGGCTTTAATGTTTAGACAGGCTGTGCTCAAGCTACAACCACCATAGGTGATTTTGGAGGCCAATGCAGAAGTGCCTTAAGATACTAGTTCCCTGATGTTTGCTAGATGCTGGCTTCAACAATACAACCCCAATTTCACTCTATAAAAATCAAAGTCAGTCCAATTTTTCCACAAGAAGTGTGTCTTGTTAGGGAATATTGAAATCGCTCACTTAAGTTTTTCTAATGTATATTTTAGTGAGAATTGTGAAAAAAAAATGTATCAAGAGGCTATAAAAGCTTAAATATTAACATTTTACAGAATGTGGCTGCCTTGGTTGACAAGCCTCTCCCTTTCTACAGAGTGATTGGCAGAATGCTGATGCATCTCAAGAGAGTCCCATTTCAGTTGCATCTAATTTCCTGAATTTAGAGACTTTGGCTACAAATTCTGACAGGATAGCATCAGATTTACAACAAACTCATGCCTTCTATTACGCTCTATAGAAACATTTTCTACCTCCACATTTTTTGTTGAGCGTCAAAAGAGCAAAGACAGTAGTAGAGTTGCAGATTTTTTTTATTGAATGTTACTTCCTACAAATTATTTTTAAAACAGTCTCATCACCAAGGAGTTTTTCTTGACAATAAGGTGCAAGACTGTTTTGTTGGTAGCAATCTTAAAGTACCGGCTAAGACTGAATGAAATCACTGTATTATCCATCCATCCATCCATCGTATTATTTTGTTCCTTATTTGTAGCGTACTCGGCCCCAAATTGGTGATTTACTTCAAGAATTTATTTAATTATGTCTGAGAAACCGATTTGAAATAAAAACATTTTGGCCTTAAAGGAGAGCTTGTTCAATCTATCTTCACACGTAACAATTTGAGTTGAGAGGGCCATTGAGCTTTTTATTATATTTTTAATAATAAAATCCAGCAATATGCAGTGAATAATGAGGAGGGATCAACTACAGAGCCCCATGGACAGCTCCTGCAATCAAGCCCTTTGCAGGATCAGCACCTTGACAGCAGCTGTGACACCATAGTTTGTAATGTTAAAAAGCTCCAACAGTTTAAGATTTAGGCTCCAATATACAATTAACTGGGCAATCTGTGTCCAGTGTTCTCAACTGGCCTGTTAAATTTCGCTGTGCATTTGAAATAATAAGTATCCTCACTATGAAAGATGTTAAAAGGGGCCCAATCAGGGTTATTACTATTATCATTGAGGGGTGATAAAGAGGAAAATAATTGCCTTTTTTAATAATGCCAAATAAAGAGAACAATCTGAAACCGCTGAAGCTCTGGCCCTCCTTCAAAACTACCCCATTACATCAAAATGACAGTTATATCACACACAATTTGGAAAAAAAACAAAAACTAAGGCACTATAATAAAGTCAGTCATATGACGATAAAAATAGTTTTCTAAACTACAAATTAACCACCACCCATTGAGTGACGTCAAACAAAGGAATCTGTGTCTCCAACAAGACAAAGGATCCTAATTGACTTTGCATGGCATTATTTCCATGGTGGCGGTGTTTTTATAACACATTATGTGCCACCACTACGTAATGCAATGTTGAGAGGTCATAGTCATATTGTGTATTTCTGCGAGATCAGGTTGAATCCGATCTAAACTCGTATAAAGTTGTCATCAAGTTATGGGAGAAAACAAATACCACTGTGTAACATTTTCTCTACAACAATTTCATTTTCCATCCATTCATCCTCAGCTGCTTACCTAGAGCTGTGTAGAGGAGATAGCTGAGAATTCCAAGCATTCCTTTCCCATGCCACATCAACCAGCTCTGACTGGTGCATCTCAAGACCACCATGGATATATAATCTCTCCACCATGTCCTCCCATTTTCACAAGCAAATCAAAATATCCCTGGGATCCATAGTAAAAACAAAACAAAAACTAAAATTGTATGTGTTTTCCATACAACTGATCAGTATCTCCAAGATACATTTACCGTTCGTCTTACTGTGCATTCCTGAATATAATTTGCATTTGGTTACATTCCTAGTCAGAGCTGCATGCCTACTGAGTGAGTGAAGGCTCTCTTTTTTCCCCAAAGAGTAACTCTTGACTGGTGAATTCACAAAAGGATTGTATCACTTTTCCTGCCACTAAACCGATACAAGACAAAATGAAAGTGTAATTCTCAAAGCACCTGCAAAGAGTAAAATACACCCCTAATTGTACTGCCCAGCAAGTCTCTTGGTGCTCCAGCGCTATTTGTATGTACTTAAATTCGGAAAACTGCATACAATTGGCACACAATTGTCCCCTTGCTATGCAGATGTGCTACAAAAAGAAAAGTCCAATTCACAAACTCCAGCACTAATGGCAATACGCAGATATTTTTTTGCGTTTTCAGGGTTGGTGGTAACTGATGGCAAGACTTTCCGGTGAACACGGCAGGTGTGATTGTAGTCGAGCAATGGCATCATCAATCCAGGCGTGCTTGTGAGGCCCTGGAAGTTGCTCTGCTGGTACCCAATGCGCTTCCCCTTCCACCACTAGAGCTAGTCAGGGTGTACTGGCACCATCGAGCTCTACGGGCCGCATCATCAGCTGGTGCATGGCCCAAAAATCTTATTCTACGGGAAATTCTCTAACAATTCACTCCATACCACCTCTTTCACCAATGGGAGGCGCTAGGGCGTGGCAGGAACTGGCAACAGGAGCAGACAGACCTTTCTTTTACCCCTAACCAGTGCTTAATTCGTGCCAGAGCTAGTCGGAGCAAGCTCTCAATTGTGAACTGCTTGATCTTGATCCATTTGCATGGATCTGGCACCTCTCGTATCGATAGGAAAAAAAGTTGTACCTACTATTCCCAAGTGATAATATCCAATCACATCAATTTTTCGTCCGTCAAAAAAACCAATAGAAACACGCACAGTTGTCCTTCCCCTAAAATCACTAATGTCAATGCATATAATGGCCAATCACATCAACGAATTCAGTCAAGACAAACATTTCCGGGTTATTTACCACCATAACCCAACACAGGTTTATTTACAAATTAATCACTGCGCCTAACCCATGTCACATAAACCACACGGCCTTTAATAGTTAGAAGCACGGATTAAATTCACGAATACCACCACCCCCAATGTCACCAACTGTAACGGTATGTGAGCGTCCCACAGTTGGTCAGTGGTCAACGGTCATCAACTAGTCCGAGTCAAATGCAAAACCAAAAGCAAACAGCACATCTCCACATGAGCAGGATATTATAACACATAACCCAATACATTAATCACAACACTATAATAGAAAAGTGCTTCATAAAAATAGGTCAATTTTCCATTTAACACCAGCCTCCCACAATCCTTTGGGCAGCACACGACCCAGGGTAACATTGGCCAGTCCTCCCTGGTCGTTACAATATTATTAGTTTGGCACAGCGGCCTGATAAATAGATATGAATGTCACAGTAAACGCAAATACTGAACACAGAGTTGAAAAAGTTGAACGTTAATTCTGCATAATGACATTTTTCTCAAATAAACCTTAACCTTTGCATACAAAACAGTGGCAACGGCGGCCAGAAGAAAACCAGTTTACACTGCAACCTATTACATTATAAACAACTTACCAAGTCAAGCTCTGGTCTAGGTCTTCCTTTGCCAATGAAGTCCAACTGTAAATTGAAAATAATCCCGAAAAATGGCGTGGATATACCGTGGATATTCAAAATATTAAATCCAAAGCTCCGTGGTGTACCGACAAGCTAACACGCTAAATGTAGCCACCAGGTTTTTTCCATTAGCTCTGTGACTCACGTACCGAGAAAGTTGGGCGAAATCGACGGCGACTCCCGAGACTGCCTATTTATAAGGAAGACATGATTGGTCAAAAACATCTTGGCGCATGCTCAGTAAGCCAGGTAAGGGGATCAGTTCATCTGGAAGAAACAAGTCATCACTCATACCGGTGACATCTTCAGAGCTAACTGCAAGCATCTCCACCCTTATAAACAATAAGGTTTACATGCCAAAAAATGGATGGGTTCACATGCAAGTTGGTCATTGACTGCAAATTCAGTGGCAATGAGTACTATTCACAGAGGATTAGGGAATGTTTGGAATCATAGCATTGTAAAATGATGACAGATGTACTCTCAGGTCCCCACCCCTGACCAACTTTTGGCATCCTGCTCATTTGTGATTCCTCATGCTCTACAACGCCCCCTGGCCAGTACATGTGATATTTACTAAGGAATAAGAGGGTGGAAGCTTTTCCCTCTTACTAACCCTTGGTAAAGATTTTTTTATGCTGACTCTACACAGCTCTATTTCTAGGGATCAGCCAATCTGACAATCAGGATGAGAAAGATAGGATCTGTCAAATACTCATTTTATTGGCCAAATACGGATCAAGCCTCAAACCAGTCTCATGGCTTATTAATGAAAAACACACACACATAATAAGTCACTTTATTTGGTCATTGTATTCTTATAAGGAAATATATCCTCTGCATTTGACCCATCCCATTGCATAGGAAAAGTGGGCAGCTGGAGCATATGATGTTTTCTACAGTATGCCCAGCCTCACCAGCATGCATACAACGGGCATGCATTGGTGATGGTAATGATAAACTCTATTCATCATTGTGGGGAAACTCCAGTAGGTGCCACACATTCTCATTTCTCTGATGAAATAAATAAAAGTCTCCTAGTTAGGTCTACTGCTTTTTTTATTTCACTGGCCACTGACTTAAGCCTGTTTGCAGCACTAGGAAGGGTATCCAGCCTTAATACCCAAGCTCCACATTAGACCAACATGGGGACTAATAATAAAAATGGACCTCTCTGTGTCAACACTGACAAATGCCTGATGCCTACCTTTACCTCCCTAGACGTGTTATTATATAATCACATGATACCATTACAGGGAACAACAGTCTCAGCAGAAGCACTAAAACAGCTGTTCCTTGTCAGTTGGATACAATGTCAACATCATGGTCCCCCTCCAGCAAAGGGATCCAATTATCATGTTGAATTACTGACTGCTGGAGTCCTCAACAAATAACACTAAAAGTTATCATCATCATTCCGAAATACCCAATCTTTTTTTGGAAACAGATGTTTTAAAAATAAATGTGGTTGTACTCCATCAGAAGTTCACCCAGAATCAGAATCATACATATGGCCAGGTGCAAGAACAAACATTGACTTTTTCTTGGTATGTTGGTGCAAGAGGCAAAGATAAAACCACATAATAAAGATAAAAATATTTTTAAAAAATATTAAAAAAAATTAAATAGTATAGCTCAGAAGGTAGGGCTGTCATCTCATGATTGAAAGATTGTTGGTTTGATCCACACCCACTGAAGAAAGCATTTTGAAGTGTCCTTGTGCAAGAAACCAGTTAATGGCGACCTGTCCAGGGGGTTCCCCCCACCTTTCACCCAATGAGCACTGGGATAGGCTCCAGCATGACTCAATGACCTGACTTTGGATGAGTGATGGATTGATGGATGACAGATAAATATATAGGACTGATCCTGACATATAAAAACAGACTTTCATTAAATGTTATATTGTGGATTGAAAGTTGTTCTTTTTTTTTGCATGTTAGGTCTCCCATCCATTTAATACAGCCAGAGGGGGAAATAGCCCCCCGGAAACATTGCAGTCCCTGAGACACAGCCCAGAGGCAGTGCTCCAGAGGTACGATCCATTGATATCAGGCTTCTCTAAGAGGAAGCAGAAAGAAATAATAAATAAGGCCATTAAAACGTTATGGGTTCTCTCTGAAACTACAACAAATAGACAGAGCAATAAAAGAAGAACTACTGAGATCTTGTGAAATTGCTCCAAAGACTGTGACCACTCCTTTATATTCCATTACAGCTTTGTTGGGGTAAGAGATTCTCCTGGTTGATAAAACACATGTGTGTGTGGGTGTGTGTGTGGGTGGGGGGGATGGCTGACCGACCTTGTCTTCTCCACGAACAGAACATTATGATCATCATTACTAGTAATGCAATGTGCTTTGCAGGGTGCCTGCCAAGCATCCGTGTGGCATGATCAGCAGTGGGTCGGTAAGGCATAAAGATGGAGACGAGAGATGCTTGATTGTTCTCAGAGCAGGGGATTCTATGCATTACAGACCAATACTTCACTGTCATCCACTAATACATGATGGCTGAGAATTGTTTTTCCACTTGCTCCAGAGAACTCAAGGGACCACAGGGAAAGCACTTTTTGGAACAAGGCACTGACTTCTTTTTTCTATTAACAGCGCGAGTTCCAGAACGACGGGAAACTAGAGCCTTCGTCTCAGTGCTCGTCATCTCCTAGAAGACGTGCCTCGCCAGCCGCTATCAAACAGAGAGGGCTTAACATTCAGCTCTCTAGTCTATTCCGGCATTTTATCCCATGAGCTGTCAAACAGAAATCAAACGGTTTTATTAGTATATGTCAGGTCTATTATTCGTTTATGCATATTCCACAAATGGCAGCTCTCTGCAATGCCACACTGCTGTCTGGCTTCCTGACTGACTCAATCGGGCCAATTTCTCCCCATTTCACTTGAAAACCACCCAATCATGGCTCTGCGGCGGGAACGAGTCGGAGAAAAGCGAAAAAGAGAAGAACAAAAGGCAAAGCAAATTGACTTGGTGAGCATGAGACAGGTGTGTCATTTCGCCGCCACTGACAAAACACGGTGGTCTTGTCAGCACCGTGTTCTGCATGGGTGTCTTTGAATATGCTTGTATGTGCTGGGCGTCCAGTGTAGTAGTTCAGTGGTCGGAGGGGAGATGCATGCTTGATTCCCGCTTAACCGCTTTCTAGCCTCTTGCTTACAGCTTGCTGCCGTTGGCTAGCTCTGGTTGTGAATGAGGATGTAGCCCAGTGAGTGGGTCTTCCCCCACCAGCCTCTCCTACACCCAGACCTCTGCCAAGGCTCCTCTGGTCCACACATGGTAATGAGGTGCCTTGCGGCATCAGGCTGACTTGGTAGGGGATCTTGTAGCTGCAGTGGTTCCAAGAGGCTGTTCATGGCCAACCACTGCCCCAGTGCCATGTGGGAAGTCCACCGAGATAAAGGCTGGAGGAGAACACCCTGAGAGAAGAGCAATATGTTTGGCAGCACACATTCAATTGTCTGCAGTTTCCAGCGGCCTTCTGCACTCACGATGGGTAACTGGTCGTCCTGGGTATAAGGCCCCACCGCCAGGACCGACCTGTCATGGTGAGGGGAGTGCTGCTGAGGACTGAGCACCCCCTGTGGTACTCTAAAAGCCCCATCGTAGGTCTGCCTCTGACCATGGTGTTGCACTGTTGACAGGAAGGGAAGTCAATCATCGGACTCAGTGGACTTCCAGTAATCAATGTGCTCATATGGTGTGTGAAGTGATGTCTGTCTGGTAGTGTTAGAGAAAGTTTTGAACAGTTCCAGCACTGTGTGGCATAAATTCTAAAGTACCGACTAACTTTACCACTGTGATGTGTCTGGGAGTGCATGTGTGTGTGTGTGTGTGTGTGCGTGTGTGTGTGCGTGCGTGTGTGTATGTGTGTGTGTGTGTGTGTGTGTGTGACATTTTCAGTGTCACAGCACAAAAGGATTAATCACTCTGCAGATG
>OMLC01069151.1:7885-24291 GCA_900302585.1 Regalecus glesne
AGGGGCTCTAGATAGGGACCGGCAGCACACCCGGCACATCTGTGTTCGACACAGATGTAGGGCAGAGATAAGAGGCTCATTGTTTCCCTATACGAGTGGTGATTGGGAGGCTGATTCCAGCAGGGCTTTCGTCGGCTGTACGTGTGGGAGCTCACGGTAGACCTGCGGACGTGCTTCAGATCCACTTCAGGATCGTGCGGGGAGGGAAAAAGACACCTACGAAATGAAGGAGGTGATCTAGACCGTGTGGTGCGAACGCCATGTGTTTCTGTGCCAACGGAGCCCTTTGTGGAAGAGGTCTGATTTGACTCATGCTTACGTTTTCATCGGTGGAGAACACGAGAGTCCTGTTGGCTGGAAATGGAAAGTCCATCTTATCTGCAAGGAGGGGGATAAGAGTGTATCTTAGAATCCGAAGGGGCCAATATCGCTCCCATTTTTCTACAGGACCCCCCCCAATATAACGGAGAGCTGCAGAGATTTAAGTCCCACACAATGCCAGGTGTAAAACCAAAGTCAAAGGTCACTGGGAGCACTTTTTATTTGATTTATTTTAAAAACAACAACAACAACAACAGTTCACTGAGACCTTTCAGCCATATCACAGAAAGGACTTACCAAGTCTGTCCTTAAATTCTCAGCAGATTCCTCCTTTTTCTTTCGTTTCTTTCCCCCAGCGTCCCGCTGTGGTGTCGACGGAACTGTTGCTCAAGAGGGCTGATTTAGTTGTACCGCAGGCTCATGTTCACATGCTTATATAGCTCGATCCCTCGACCGCAGCAGCTCCTGCTGACGTTGACAGAGGCCCACCTTCTCTTGGTTTTTTTTTTCAGGCAAAAGCTCAGCAGACGGTGCACATCGCAGCCAGCTCCTGCATGAGCTCTCTGAGTCTGGATCTGGATCGATTATACCTCCACCTGTAAGCCATACATGTGAATGGACTTGTTCTTATTCAGCACTCTTCTAGTCTGATGACCACTCACAAGCTCTTTACAAAAAGCGTGTCAAGGTCTTCCTTGAGGAAGACACTGAAGCCTCAACTGCTCCCCGAGCGCCGTATGTTGGCAGCTCACCGCTCCTATACGACGGGATGGGTTCAAATTCAGAGAATTCCAAATTTCCCCTTGTTTGTGGGACTGATGAGGGAATCCCCCCCCCTCAGGTAGGGTGGGTTTGAGAGTAAACCTAATGAATCATTACCATCAGGCCAGAACGGAAAGAATACACTCACATGCTCTTCATAGACTATTACACTTCCTCCAGTCTGGGCCTAGTTTTCCTCACAGCCTGTACACAGGTGGAGAAAACCATCCCAAGACACGGGGAGGGGGGGGGAGAAACCAACAGAAGGCTGGAAACACATCTCCCACTGTGGGGCAGAGGTGTTGCAAAGTCACGAGCCATCTCCATCAGAGTATTTGCAGATGCTAGGTGAGTTCTCTGATCCTTCTCATGCAAAACCGTGTTGGGGAAGTGAAAGTTTGAATTGTCATTGCCTGTTGATAGTTGCTGAATGGCAGAGGACTATTTTGTAATCAGATGCAACTCACCAAACAGCTCCCTAACACGTCACGGCAGAAAGTACCCGTCCTTTCCACGGTCTCTGGCAGGTCGCAGGCTGAAAAGCAATGACGACCACGAATCAGTATCCCCACCTCGTAAACTAGAAAAGGTCACTTTCAGACGGGAGCCGGGGGGGATGTTTCATGTGGAATTGAATATCCTGGCCTGATCAATAAAAGAGGCGTGGCTGTGATCCCTGCTGTGTGCCTGAGTTAGGTCACATGTGTCTGTGGGCCTTGGAGGATGCTTGAGTGTTTCCTGCCAGTGGCTGTATGGGAGTGTTTCTTCCTCACGTTGTGTGGCTTCTCTCCCCCTCTTTGAAGGGATCTCCTCGAATCACAGGTCAGGGCACTGTCCTCGCTACACTTTTGACACACGCCCTTATTTCACATTGTGTCTTGGCCGACATGACGGTTAGACACAAGAGGATGAGAAAGTGGGTCTTCGGCTGTTTAGTGGATAGCTGGTGCTGGTTGCGTTTCTCACTTCAGACCACTCTTTGGCACAGGAAGACAAGTTGTGTGTTCATACCGCTGGGAACATGTTGAAGAAAGTGACAGACCAAAGGAGGGGTTTCACTGCCAACAGTGAGGACTAACTGACAGACTGTAAAGGGTCTTTTGTGTTTCTTTGACCTCCAGGGATACCCAGTCCTCCGGCTGAGCACGGATGGAGGAGTTTAACACGTTCACGTTGTCTCTTACTTTTATGCGGTGTCAGTATTAGACCCCACCTGTGAGGGGCTGTGGTAGCTCAGCGGTAGACTGGACACTTCGGGAATCGATGAGCCAGAGGCCGTGAGTTTGAACCCACCGTGAGGTGTCAGGAGGGGCATCAGGCCTTGATCCTCCAAGCTCCATCTAAGTCCCTGTCCACCCACCCCCACAATGATCCTGATGCAGGAGTGCGTCTGGTATCTGGATTTCTTGCGTGGTTGTCAGATGCTCCTCTGATTTCACTGAAGACACATGGTGGTAAATACAGAGTAGTGATCACTTGCCTCACTGATGGTTCACTATAGCTTTATTGCCACAAAGACAGGCTCGTCGCAGCTTGGTGTGGAGATAGGACTGCAGTAGATGTGTCAACGCAACCATTTTTTTCCTGCTTAACATTGAAGTCTGTAGTTTAGGTGACTTTACCGACTTGGCGTGTTTGCATAACTTGTGTGAAAAGTTTTCCTCAACTGCAGAAGTAACTCAAAATAGCTTTTGAAACATAGTAAAAGACCAGTTTCTCAGCCTTAAACTTAAATCCTGATTAAGAGAGGTCCACTTTTATGTCCCGATTAGTCCCCATGTTGTCGGGACGGACCAGGACTTAGGTGGAGCGTAGGCTTTTAAGGCCAGATTCCCTTCCTGACACCCTGCGGTGGGTTCGAATCCACATCTGGCTCATCAGTTCCCGAAGCGTACACTCTACTCCGGCACTACCGTGGCCCCTGAATACGGATGTCTTGACATTTAGATATCCCCGGGGAAATTGTGGATTCTCTCATCTTTGCCCTGGACTTCATGAGCATCTACTTTCACACCGGAGTGGCCCCGCCGTGGGTTCGAACCCATAGCCTCTGGGTTGTTCTTTCCCAAAACACGTGCTTTCCCTCTCTATTTTCACTATTAGCTCCAGATTAATTAATTGATAATAAAGAAAAACATATTCGAATTTGGTAAAAGCTTTTATTACCCCAGACTGCACAATACAAACAAATGCACACTAGTACAATGGAGATGTATCATACTCTACAAGAGCATTACATCATGAACATAACCATAGATACTTTTATCACCAACAAGAACAAGAAAAATCCACTGTTGAGTTTTCAGATAAAAAATATTCTATGCACACTGCGTTGGAATGACAGGAAATATGACATATAATCTGTCTGGTTCTCTCTTCCTTCCAAACTTTCTTTTGCAAGAGCAGAAATACAAATGTAAGAAATTAAAGTAAACATGTCATTTTTTCCATTCATCAGTTTCCTGTTTTTCGTACACAAACCCTCCAAAATGCTATGAAACAGATTATAGTGAGCGGAACGTAAAATAAGGTCAAGGACCATCATCTTAAAGCTCTTTTTTTTACGTTTATGAACAAAAAGTCTTGGAACGGAATCCTCCCAGGTGATTACTGGCTTTAACAAAGCAGCTAAGATTTAGCCTGATCACCAGGCTAGTCACGACAAGAGGTCACCATCAATGACATGATGCCATATTACTATGTAGAACCTACAGCCCTCAGATCAATCGGACTAAAGGCAGACACTACCTGCCCAAATCACCATATGGACAAGGCCTCTTCAAAATAGGAATATGACAGTACTTGCATAGAGCACTGAGGGAAGCCAACTACTTACTCTAATATGAGCTCCAAATTGTAATGGACAAAATAAAAGCACATCTGAGGAAAGCTACAATTTGCCACTGCTTTATTTTGAATCCATCCACTCCAAACCTGCGCTCCCTTCTCAGTAAGTCCTTCCTACTAAAGCTAATGACTACTCAAGATGCTGGATAAAGCAAAAAATAAGCACTTCTCCATGGAAGCTCTCCTTTCTGTTTCCTTTCTAATCTTAGAGAAATGGAATTAACAGTTATCTGAAACCTATTAAATACAACAGTTGAAAATTTTGGTTCCCTCTTAACCCCTTGGTCATCTGTGGTGCATCAACTGAACTTGGGTGATACTCATTCATCTGACTCGTATCTGAAACACAAAGCAAAGTGGTCTTGATTAATGAGATAATTAGGACACTGGTCCACCACGTTTGCGCTAGTCTACAACATAAATAGGAAATGTGCCAACAAAGTGTTTCCTGCTTCTACAAACCTCCCTGAATTGGAGCTTGAAAACCTGCATTGTTTTCTATGCAAATTGAAACCTGAGATGGGGCACTCGAAAACAGTGCATAGAGGGCATTGAGAAAACTACCATGAAACTGAGGAAGCAGAACACCTGAGGATTTGCTAAATAGATAAAACACACAGTCAACATGAACAGGGTGGGGTTTTCTTCACTTACCTCTGCAGTCGTTTTCTGATCTCTTTAATCTGCTCATTCTTCTTGGTCAGAATTTCTTTCATGTTCCGGTAGGCAGCAGTTTGTTGGAACTTCTTCTCCAACTCCTGAGTACATCACACATGCAGACAATATGAAATGCATGCAATCTGAATGTTTCAAGGTGGCACAAAGTATGTGCTGTAAAAAGTGTCAGGCTTTTTTCTCCGAAAAAAAAGTTATAAAATCTGATATTGTCCGTGAAGCATCAAAAAGGGCAATTTGATCCTTTCAAAGGTACAGATCACTTTGTTTCCCCAATGTTACTGTGTTAATATTAGTGATCAGATGAAGTTTATTTTCAAACGTTCTTATGGTAAATGGACCCAATTTTATATAGTGCTTTTCTAGTCTAGCGACCACTCAAAGCACTTTATAATGTATTTATATCTCATATTTACCCAGTATGGGAGATTAAGGCCAGAGCCCCTTCCTGATGATCTGCGGTAAGATCAAAACCTCAACACCTGACTTGTTATTTCATAAGATGTCTTTTTACCTTAGCATAAAACTCCCCCAACTAAGAGGACAATAGCCAATTTATGAAAAATGAGAGACTGTGGTGGAATAGTTTTAATATCATATCACTTTGATATTCAAGATAGAATCTTGTGGCTTTACATGTAAGGAAATGTATTTGTTAATCGTTTATGTGGCTAATCTTTGCATATCCAAATCATTAAGGCTTCAGTGGTTTCTTGTTCTAAGGGTTACTCTCCATTAGGAATTTCCCAGAAAAAAACGATGACAATGCATGACATCGGATATCTTCACTATGGCATCCAAATGTGGACTGGTCAGGGCAAGCAGTTGAGGTGGGCAAGTAAGACCACTGACAACTCAAATAGATCTCTGGGATTTAAAGTGGTTAAACCATGCAGTTATTTTTATCCTCATAGGTCACAAAACAGTTGAATCTGAATACAGCGTGTATTGAAATCTTTCAAAAAATAATCTATTCAGATGAACTGATTCAACTTTTTTTGTGATTTCCTTACCTGAATTATTGAGCATGCCTAAAGACATATCAACACAGGGTTTCATCAAGTTTAACAATAATGACAATCTTTGTTATCGCAGCTTTGAGAGTAGATTCCTCTCACTAGTAACTATAAACCGTAAATTTAGGAATTTATGTGCGTGCAAATTCTATTGGGGAAATTAATCTCACTAGTGCAGACTGAATCAGTTGTTCAGCTGACTGTTTAACAGACTGTTCAGCTGATCGGGCAAAGAACAGAGATGTACCTTCTCTGCCAGCGCCAGCTGCTCCTGCACTCGCAGCAGCTCATGCTTAGCAGAGACCAGATTCTCCTGCAGGTCCTTCTGGGAGGCAACGTTGGCACTAAGAGATCTCTCGTAGTCTTCCCTCAGAGCTGCTACCGTGTCTTCTAGGTGGTTAAACTCCTGTGCGTGGGCAGTCGGCTTGGAGAAAAATGGAATTAAAGTTCGAATCAAACTTTAAAAGACAAAAATTAAAAGACACTTAAGAATTGTTGTAAACAAAAAATAAACTTCTTTTTCAGTCCCCTTCACATTAATATAAAGATAACACTTGGATCAGTTGCATATACATACCATTGCAAGTCTAAGTTAGCAGATCAAATTGAAAATAAAAAAGCAAAGGTTCATAAGCAAAAGAAAGTAGAAAAAAGCAGCAACTGAGGAGTAAACTATGCACAGGGAAACAAATCAAATCCAAATGTAGCCTAAAACTAAGACTCACCCGTATCACTTACAAACCCAGTTCTTACAAAACAATACCTTTTTTTCACCTTGGACCTTCTTAAGGTCTTGCAGAGCTCTCTCAGCCCTGGTTTTTTCATCAAGTGCACTCATAGCCTAAAAAAGACATTGGGAAACAGAGTTAAGTGTTGTACAAGAGCACTGGTGATATTTCAAGTAACTCATATTCCAAAACCTTCTTTACTTTTTCTGAGGAGTCGGGATTCTCCCTTTTTCTGCCGAGGTCACACCATTTCAAAAGTACTAATATACTAAGGTAAGCATAATTTTCCATATGCATCTGCCAATACACATGAAGTCAGCTGTCTATTTCATTTCAATTACAAGCGTTAAGTTTCTCTATGGGAACTTAATACATTTGGAATGCCACGCCAGTTCCCCATCGCTGTATAGGTACTCCATTACTTGTAGGACTTACTATCACAATGGCCGGACATGTTACCCATACTAGTTACCCAACCGGTAGCACTGCCATTTTTGTGAGACCTGGCAAAGTAGGAGGCAACACCATGGCCAAGAATTCCAAAACACATAGAAAAATAATAATAATATATAGTTTGATGTATATACCTGGGACTCTAAAGTCCGAAGTCTAGCCTTAAGTTTGTCATTTTCCTCTTGAAGTCTCATTATTTCCTGTAGAAATGTGAAAGGAAAAAAAACCATATGAAGAGCTGTACTGTTGTAATAATGAAGATCCAACTTTTAACGTTAAACCGTTAAACTAAGCCAAAGTCACAGAATCCTTTACCTTGTTCAGAAGTTCAGACACACCACCCTCATTCAGTGGCGCCAGCTTGGGTTTGTTGAGCTCCTGGTTTACCTGAAAATAGGACGAAGAAATATTATTGTAAATAGACTTGTTCTTTATTCTCATGGTAAATGGACTCATTTTTATATAGCACTTTTCTAGTCTTGCCACCACTCGAAACAATTTACAACGAATGCCTCAGATTTACCAAGCTACACGGTGAGATACGAACCCAAAACACCCGACTCCCAGGCATGTGCTCTACCTGCTGAGTATGCTGTTGAAATAATGATAGTGTGCACAGAACATCTGTGATCAGAAAACCACTTTGACCCTGTCCATATAGCTATGGATTAGACACAGAGCATAACCTTTTATTCATAATTTTAGCCAATCTTTGTATGCCCTTTTTTGCATTCATGTGGAAGCAACAGTATTTTAATATCCAACAAGTCCAGGAGACGGCATAGCTCAGTGGGTAGAGTGGTTGTCTGGTAATAGGAAGGTTGCAGGATCGATCCCCGGTCCTGCATACAGCATGTCGAGGTGTCCTTGAGCAAGACACTGAACCCCTAACTGCTCCCTGAGCACCATATATTGGCAGCTCACTGCTCCTATACAATAGGTTGGGTCAAAAATGCAGAGAAATCCAAATTTCCCCTTGTGGGACTGATAAGGGAATCCTTTCCTTTCTTCCTTTCTTTCTTTCTTGTTTTAAATTGACCAGTTATGCAGGTCTTCAGTTTGCACACCATCTTGTTCAAAACGTTTAACACCTCTGTGGACCCAGTGTTTTCTGCTTCAACCTTTAGTATGGTGGACTGAAACACAAATAAGATGAAACACTCTAAAATATGAATATGAATGACCCGTGTCTGGGTTTAGTCCATCTTCTTTCAATTTTACAAAATCCCATATTAATCATGGGCCTCTCCATTTGATGAAACACATCTTCACTGCCAGTCAGTTCTGAAGAACCCTTTCTACTGCTGCAAACAAGGAAAGCTACCTGGTGGGCACATTATGTAATACCCCAAGATATCCCATTTATAGAAATTCAAAACAGGACGTCAGCTCACATGTTTTGCACTACAAGAAAACTGATTGTATTTCTTAATGACTGATGATTCAACCTCACAAGAGTTTTGTACTGCCATGCTTTGCAGCATTGTGTAGTAAGTGGGAATTGCAGCCTACTGCAAAAAAGACTAGACTTCCCTCTCTCCAATTACTGAATACAATGAGGTCCTCTACAAGGCAAGTCACAGTAGCATTGTCTGACTCATGCAACAAGATTCCTAATGTTAAGGCCACAGTCGTCGCACTCCTGACCTACTTGTCAAGATGTCATCAAAGCTTTCATTTGCATCCTCACAGAAACCACTCACTCCATGTTCTTTGCTAAAGAAAATAACGGCAACAAGGAACAATTTCTGGTCTCACTTATTTGAAGCATCGAGGGAAAGTGAAAATAGCTTTGTATCAAGTAACTGTCTGACCAAGCCCCTCTGGGAACCGGAGCTGAATGGTATGGGATGGATGGT
The DNA here is from genome assembly GCA_900302585.1 of Regalecus glesne. Classification (NCBI taxonomy): domain Eukaryota; kingdom Metazoa; phylum Chordata; class Actinopteri; order Lampriformes; family Regalecidae; genus Regalecus; species Regalecus glesne. The sequence goes on from OMLC01069151.1 coordinate 16,547, forward strand.
ATCATACATGGCAGATAGTGGAATGGCCTCTGATATGAAGGTAAGCTGTGAATTAAATAAGCAGCCGCGGACTAATCAGTGGTGGGTTTACCAGGGGAGAGTCCCATCAGGTGACACTGGTGGGATGCTTAAAACTCTCATGACCTCATGACGAAGCACCGACTAGGCCTGTATAGCTGCCTTTAAATAACCCTAGTCCTAGCGTTGGGCAGCTCTAACACTAGTATTTGTGGCTGGTGGATGAACCGCACTGTTGATCAACAGTGGTCAAATAATAACAAGAGGCAAGTCAGCGTCCCTACATTTTGGCTCCTGCATTGAGACCAAAGGCAACTGTGAGCTGTGAATCAGGATGGTGAATATCAGTAGCGATCAAGCCAAAGAGTTGAACTGAACAGCCTGACCACTACTAAGTCCACTGAAAATGGAGACAGAAAATTCATAGCTAGGCTTACCATATATCCAGGTTGGACTGTGACTTTCCAAGTTTAATAATATTGTCCCAACCAGTTAAAAATTATTTAAAAAAAACTATTTTCTAAAATGTATCCCCTTTCCCCAACCCATATCTCCCGAGTCGCCTATGGCTGGATCTGTCGCTTTGATACCCCTCTAGAATATCGAAAGGAAGAAGGAAACCGTAGCATTTGTCTCCTCCAAGTCACAGGACAACTGCTCTTGCTATTTCACACATCGCAGTCTTTTGGGGAAACTACAGTGCTTGGCTGTCGGAGGAGATCAAAGCGAGAGTACTTTCAGTTTACCTAACCACAAGTGTCCAAGTGACCCAGAGGGGGTCACTAGCGACAAGAACCTGAAATCCTTTATCCAACCTAACCCTTATTCCCATGTGAGGCTTAGCCAATTGTGCCCCACTAACTATGGCCCTCCGGCTGTGGTTGGTCCTCCAGCTGAGGGCCAGGTTGAAGTTCTGTAGCATTTTTTTGTAAATCTGGAAAAAAGTTCTTTAAAAAAAAGATCATTATCCTGGTTTGACAGTAAAGCCCCGGTGCAGTGATACTTCTTTGTCTATAGCCAGTGCTTATGAAACACTTTTCATGTTTGACAAAAACAGGGAGCTAGCTATGTGGGTTTTTCGAGCTTTTCTAATTTTAAATTCACAATGCATGCATGGAGGGGACTGTTTGCATTTTGACATTGTGCAGCTTTTGCCCATATCCAAACACTGATTTGGCACTGATTTATTGTGATTAAAAAAGCATTTTAAGAATGGCAAAAATACCACTCCCATAGTCCTTGTTTCAACAAAGTCCGCAAAGTCCTGAATTTGCTCTCTGTACTCCCTGTCATCCCTATCTATGATAATGGCCGTCATAAGCGAACTTATCGGTGGGTAAGTTATGAACAAAGTCTACAGTGTAGAGGGGGAAGAAGAATAGAGCCGGGCTGTTCCCTGTGGGGCCCCCACACTACAAACAACCATGTCAGATACACGATCCCGTGTCTCCACATACTATGGGTGATTGGTGAGGTAGTTCAAAATCCTTGTTGTAAGGTGATGGTCCACCCCTGTATACTCCAGCTTGTTCCCGAGAAGTGTAGGCTGTATGGTATCTGAAGCACTGCAGAAATCAAAGAACATAATCCTCACAGTGCTCCCAGGCTTCTCCAGGTGAGACAGAACTCGGTGTTGGAGGAAGATGACAGTATCATCCACTCCAATGCCAGGTTAATAGGCAAACTGGAGAGGGTCCATCACTGAACTCACCAGGGGGCAGAGATAACGAATCCTTACTGTCTGACTTAAAGCTCCTCTTCGTCATAAGGACAGCGTTTATAACGGGATTAATCTCAGGTTCATAGTCTGAAAAACACTCTACTTTCCTGGTGGGTACAGTTTTTTCCACTAAAAAAAGCTAATATAGTTGTTGATACTGTCACTGACGCTGCCGATGTCCTTCCCAGTCATACAGTTCCTCGCACACAGTTGGCTCAAAACAGCTCTTCAGAGCCTCGTCTCTCACTGGACCATCTCATCACTGTGTGGGAGACAGCACGGTGTCCGTATACGAGACGATTGTACACAGGCAGCAGATGAACCAGTTTATGGTCAGATCTTCCCGGGGGAGGGGGGTTGATGAGGTATATGCCTCCTTGGCATTGGCATAAAATAACTCTAGTATTTTATTGTCTTTGGTGCAGCGTGTGACATACTGCTCGAGAATGGGTAGATTGGAGAATGGAGAGGCATGATTAAAAAGTCACCAGAGATAAGAACAAGGGCCTGTGGGTGGTGTGCCTGTAGCCTGCTTGTAACAGAGAGGAGCAGATTGCCAATTGTCCCCACATTAGCAGAAGAAAGAATGTATGCCGCTATCGCAATAACATGAAAATTCTCACGGCTTTGATGCTGATGGCTAACAGCTCCTTGCTGCATAGTTGCACTTTGGTAGTGATGTGCCCCAAGTTACACCATCTATCATTCACAAACACTGCCAATCCCCCCTTCTTTATTCTTACTGCTCTCCCTCATCCTGTCTGTCCATACCAGCTTGAACTCATTAACTGGAACTCGTTTATCCAGTAGCCCAAATAAAAAAATCCATAGATAAAATAAGCAAACAAGCACACGCATCACGTGACCTGAAATGGGTACAGCTGAAAAGAAAGCAGTGGGCCTATTTCATGTGGTTTATGTCCATTTTGCTGCACATTTATTCAGCATGCGTCCTAATTGCTGTGCGGGGGAGTGGGAATAGATCTGCAAAGGCCGACTAGCAGTTGAAAATAGAATAAAGTTGTTGAATACCTGGTGTACTGGGATGAAATGGGATCCTCGTTTTTTAATTATAAATCAAAACAAAAAAATATGCAACACTTTGAAAACGGTGATTTTATTCAATCTAATGCTACCTACAGGTGATAGAAAAATGATGCAGTGCCCTCAATCTTTAGTTGGAACAAGGACAAACTGGAACATCAAAGACCTATATCACCCTTTGAAGATGACTATCTCCTAGTTCTTATTAAATTAAGAATGGGGTTATCAAATGTTGACCTGAGTGAAAGATTTTGCACCTCTGAGAATGTATTCATTAATATTGTAACGTTCATATAGGCTCAGTATTTAGTATTTACAGTAATGTATTTACCCCTTGGCTAAAAGTTTGGACCCTTTAGTCGACTGGTTAGCGTGCTTGCCCAAGTTCGCCACATTGGTGTCAAAAGTGGGATTGTGAACCTCTGAGCAATTGGAGGCACTCCCCCAAGCGTGGGGGAGCTGGTAGCATCCTGTGTTAGGCGGAAACAAGCCTAGGTCTGAGATCCTCCAGATCGCTAGGCTGAAGCCCGGGGACGCGCTTCCGAAAGGAGCGGGTTAGTGTAACGTTCATACTGGCTCGCTAACCCTTGAGCATGGTTCGAATACTTTAGTTGATCAGTTAGCTTGCCTGCCTTTGGTGCGGATGCTCTGCCCCCCTCCCGATTTCCCCACAATATTCTGTTTACCTGGATTAATTATCTGCATGTAACATTGGCGAGCCTTGAACGTGGCCACATCGTGATATAATGCTTGCTATTTCACCAGCAGAATTTACGAAGAAGTATCCAAATAAAGTGATCACAATAGAAGGGAACAACTAAAGATCCAAGTGCCCTTTGCACTTCAGAAACATAGCGAGAGATGTCAAACTTATACATCCTAAACAACACCGTAGAACGTCTTGATATATGCTCAATAATCCAGGTATGGAAATCACAAAAAAAGAGGTGAATCAGTTCAACTGGATCAGAAGTTTATTTGGAAACGTTTCGTCACTCACCAGGTGACTTCTTCAGTCTGAGTTTAAAACAAACATTCCTCTCCTTATCAACAGTACATTGATACCACACAACAATAGGCTGGTTTCATATGCAAGTTGGGCCTAGTTGGCACAGCATAGGAGAGCCAACATTTCAGATCAGGACTCTGCGGTCTACACCCATCTACAAGCTAGTGGCCACTCATTCAAGATGATGATGTTCACATCCTTGATAGGGAGGAACGCTAGTTTGAAAGGGGGGTGAAGGAGGCCACTTATGTCAAGAGGGAACGACCGTCTTTGAATAGGGGTGGTGGCCTGAGAGTCCATCTGTTAGCGTCTTACAATGCTGTGATTGCAAATATTCCCCAATCCTTTGTGAATGGTGCTCATTGCCACTGAATGTGCAGTTGATCACCCAACTTGCATATGAACCCAGCCTATTGTTGTGTGGTATCAATGTAGTGTTTATACGGAGGGGAATGTTTGTTTTCAGGTCAGATTGAAGAAGTCACCTGGTGAGTGACGAAACGTTTCCAAATAAACGTCTGATCCAGTTGAACTGATTCACCTCTTTTTGTGAACATTGTAGAACCTTCTTGGAATTGACCCCAAAGGTAAATGTAAATTCAAATGTAAATGTTCTTATACCGCGCTTTTCTAGTCAACGATAGGGAAACATTTGACTAACGATAACTCTCATCAGAGGCAGTAAAGTATGAAAATCGATCAATTTTAGAAGAATGTAGACTCACCTCATTAGCAAGCTCGCCTGACAGCTAGCGGGTTATTTCCGTTTTCTTCAAGCACATTGGCGTCTCGAAAATAGCCAAGTCGAGGTTTTCTAATTTACAACAAAGTTTGATACAAAGTCCAGTTTGATGAATGCCGTACATAAAAATAAGAAATCGGTATCCAACAGAAAAAAGGTAGAGATTACGACACAGTTTATTGCCGTGTCAGCGGTTTACAGCAGATATTGTTCTAAGTCATGTGACTCGCTAGCCGACTGTCTATTTGCTATAATCTAAAGACAACAGTTTCTCATCAAAACGCGTGCTTACTTCTTCACTTCCACCTTCATATCCTACAGAACGTATACTGACATCTAGTGGTGACGATCTAACTGCAACGATACGATAATACCGGAGTGAAATAGCTGATATGGTCCTCAGTTCTGTCACACACCAATGTTAGCTCAGCAGCTGTGTTACGGTCTTAAAAAACAGCATTGTTTTCGAGAAAGAAGAGCGATAGACATCGAGAGGTTAGTTTAGAATGCCGGTATCGTTTATGTCGATCTGAAGCTTGATGAGCTCTCACGGTGAGAACGGCCTCATGTTTAACGGAAATACAAATTATATATTGCATTTTTGCATAAGTTGAATCATTTGAGTCTGGAGGCAGTTGGTCTAAAATTGCTAGTGGGAGGCAAGGGGAACCGGACAAATGGCTTGAAAACTGTACTGTTCGAGTGAAAACCGAGCTGGTGGTAACCCTACATTTGTGGATTGTCTTATGTGGTTTAGGTCCACTAACATTTTCCATAAACGGGCACAGCTCTAGTACCTCCAAAAAAGGAAATTTCCATCTGGAGCCGAGAGACGTATAAAGAAAAGAAAGGAAGAAGGAAATAAACTGCAGGAGGAAAAAAGAGCACAGAACAATGGTATGTAATTGTTATGAATCTGTAGCTAAATTAACTTAATTGCCACCTCGCTAACGTTAGCTATCCGGCAAGCATTAGCTTACATCACAAAAAGAGGTGAATTGGTTCAACTGGATCAAAGTTTATTCAGAATAAACTTCTGATCCAGTTGAACCGTTTCGTCTCTTTTTGTGATTCCCTTACCTGGATTATTGAGTATGCATCAAGCCATTAGCTTACATGAACATATTATATCCAATCATCCTTGACCATTCTTGGTTGCTTATTTGCTTTTTGGCTACCCAATACCATTTCATTTTCTCGCAACTTTAAAATTGTGGTTGGATTTTGAACAAAATTAATCTGAATATAGCCACAACTAACTTTAACCGGGAAAGCTGGCTATAAAAATAATGGCATTATTTTAATGGCATTACTAAATGTATCTGATGTTTTCCATTAGAACAAACTTGTGTTTCTTGATGTGTGCTTATATTTGGTTAGCCAAATAGTTTCAGTAGGTTTACAACTGCAAGCATCATTTAACTTACATGATGCAAGGATAGTTTTTTGTTTGTGCAACCTAATAAAACCTTAACCTAACCACATAAAATTATAATAATGTCTCAAATAGGGCAAACTACCTTGAGCAAACTAGTTACTCAAAGATTAAAGGATTTTACCAATAACAATTCACATGCATCGATTTGAATGTGCGTGCATGAGAGAAACCATCAATTGAACTCCAATTGAATATACGTTTTCATAATTCATATCTATTCTTATTCAGGGTCAGTATGGCAGCAAGAAGAACTGCTTTTTATCCCAGGCAATGCTAAAGGTCAACCTGAAGCTTTTAAGGTCACAACCATCATATGATCATCTCTAAAAGCAAAGAGAGAGGAGGTAACCTAGACAATTACTTAGTATCTTGCTTGGGCTCTTATGGTATTCCCATTCCCGCACACAAAACATTATGTCAGTTATAAGTCCATATCAAGGAACATTGAGAAGAAGAAGTAGGTGACAGTCAAATTACTCGGGTCATAGGGTGCTCAAGTCACAAACCAAAGGATTTGTTTTCAAAAGGGACTGTATTATTTAGAGATGAGTGCATGGCTATGGATTCCACCTACTCTGAGTATAGGATCAGAATGGTTCAGTGTAGGATATTCGATGGGGGAAAGGGAATGGAACATTACTGCAGCTATCTGAACAAATGTGTGATGAGTGGCAAGATGCCTGGTTGACTAACATTGAACGATGTACTAGATTTACAATTTGAAATACTCAATATCTCCAAAGCTTCTATGACAAGTTTCACAAAATTCCACAAAACTCAGTCAATTCTGAGTTATTCAAGTGAGCTATTGAAGAGTCTCTAAGATTTGGAGTTTGGGCTGGGGAATGTGGACAAAATCACATATCACAATATTTTTGACCAAATACCTTAATATTGTTATTTTGTTGATATTGTAGAGATGAATATTGGTGTGCTCACAAAATACTTACATGGCATTTCTTATAAAATCTCATTAGTAACGTGGATATGATATCCAAATAGGTAGAGGCAAATAATATAACAGCTGGAACAGTCTAATAAGTTCAGAAAATCTATCTCTTTATGGAAATGTAACCTATGTGGGGCGGCATTGCTCAAGAGGTGGAGTGAGTCATCTAGAAATCGGATTATGACTGGTTCGATGTTCGTCTCCTTCAGAAAGCATGTTGGAGTGTCTTTGAGCAAAATACTGAACCCCCTAACTGGTTCCTGGCGCTTCACTTGCCCACTGCCGTTTACAATAAGATGGGTTAAATACAGAGGAAACATTTCATTGTAAGATTACAATGAGCAAGTGAAATGGCTTTCCTTCTTTAAAACCAGGAAACAACAACACTTGTCATATGATGATAAAATTATATCCAAAATGCCAGTTGATACCTAGTCTTATGTCACGATATTGATATAATATTGATATATGGCCCAGCCCCATTTGAAGTAGAGAATGAAGGGAAATAAATAAAAGAAAAATAACAAAAAAGAAATATATAGAATCCATTATCAGTCAAGATGATCATGTCAGAAGTAGCCAGCACACCCAAGCAAAGTGAGCACAATCCGAGCAATTTCTGCTTTAAAAAGATTGCATAGAACATGAGTGCTATCTTAATAGGCTTTGTGTCTCTTTCTGGGGGCACAACCACAAAGAATGCGCTTGCTCTGATGCAATGTACCCAGCAGCACATCAGTGGCACACACAATCAGACGACACTAGGACGGGCCATGAAGCTCCACCATAAACATGGTGGTGATGAGTTGATCAAGACCCTCAGTG
>OMLC01069152.1:8095-18848 GCA_900302585.1 Regalecus glesne
GGGAGGGGGGGGGGGGAAGAGCAAGAGAGGGAGAGAGGGGGGAGAGAGAGAGAGAGAGAGAGAGGTAAAAGGAGGTTTTTTAGAGCAGAGCAGTTAAGGGAACAGTGTCTTGCTCAAGGGCACTTCCACGTGCTTCTCTAGAGGTGCTGCGATCAAATTTGCAACCCTCTGATAACAAGCTGATCACTCTACCCACTGAGCCATGCTACTCCTCAACTCTAATCATAATTGTAAAAGTTGTGTTATATGTAACATGACACAAAAGTACACACAGTACTTTCACTGTGCCCAGGTATCAGTTTGAGCTTGGAGAAGTTTTTCCACCGTTTCAACTAAATTCTTTGCATCGGCTTCCAGTACTTCCCTATTCAGATTTTTGGGTGTACCATTTTAAGCCACAGACTCAATGGAGATTTAATCTTTTCTTCCTCATGTCTTTAAGGCAGAATTTCACATTGTGTGCCGATTATTGCAGGATTCTTGCAGAGTAAATTAAGGGGAAATCCTCTCAGGTGCAATTTTCATAGGGACCAGTGCTTACAGAGGTCATCAGCTACAGCCTAATGCCCAGTTCAGCCATTCAGCAAGCCAAGCATTTACATCTCATCCTCATGTCACCTCCTGCCTTCCCTTACACCCTGTCATAACCTGAGCTGCTAAATCTACCCATTTCCAGGCAAATTCATGCTTTCCAGTGGGTTTGAATCCTCATATGGGCAAAATGCAGTCAAAGTGACAACAGAGCAAGAGCCCACACAACTCACTCAATTAAACATATTGGTAAATTACCAAGAAGCGATGAAGAGAGAATGGCTGAGGAGATCGCTCGAGGTGTGTTTTGACTGAGCCAGCTCATTTTGCACAGCTTGTTCAAACCGATGGATGATTTTCCCTGGGATTTGTTGTGGTTTGCAAGAGGAAAAAATAATAACACACTGCATCATTTGTGAGTTGGGAGGAAAATAAATGTGTTTGGATTGCAGACAGCCCACAAAGGCATTCTGATTTATAGTGTTTTGCGGCATGTTACAGCTCAAAGTGATATATCAAATGGAGTTGGGGAGGTTAGGGTAAATTGGTGGCACTGTTTACTATGTACAGCACAGAAAGGGTGGAAATCTGGTTTATGTTAGCCAGCTTCCTGCCCCGTATATCAAGTGGATAGATATGGATTTGGGAGTGGTTTGTCATAGAGATGGATACTGCAAAGCCCAGAAGCATGAGGAATAGAAGGCTGGAATTATGATGACTGCCCTCCAAAGTGCTTTTCACACATAGTTCCTAGTAAATTACTAGGATAACCTTTCAGGCTCTCTGGTAAAGTCTCACTATTCATACATGCAGCTATATTCAGGAATAATTCTGTCTTGCATCTTACCACGCATGCTATGACAATGCCCGTACAGATGGGGCAAGTCCAAGGGAGAGTCCAGCAGATAATAAAAATAAAGTTTATTTGTAAAACACTTTTCAAAATCAAGTTAAAAGAAAAAGCTTTGCTGACTAAAAAAAACAAGAAAATATGTAATGCAGTCAAGCAATAGAAACACTGACGAAGTTGAAATAAAATATTGAGACACAATAAATGCATTAATGCAAATTTCAAACTGAAAAACTTTAAAAGCCATTCTATAAAATGTGTATTAAAAGAAATGGTGGTAATAACGCAACCCTTGTGGATATCAGTTTCATCCTTTGCTTGGACTGAGAAGAGCTTCATTAATTCTGAATCTGTCCAGTTTCCAGAAAGTCTTTTAAAAAAAGAACATGCATTGCAATTATTAAATTATCCATGAGCCAAGGCGACCATTACGGATTCAAACTCATAAGCAGAGTCTTGAGATTAGTTTGCTCGCTCAAAGTGAAAACATCTATTGTCGACGGATGTAACCCTTTACGTGCACTTCCCCGCGATCTTAATGTTCCCATTCACAAGACAGCCTTAGCAGCATTTTCCCTAAATGAAACATGGTCATGAGGTGAGAAATTGGTGATATAGATTTCACTGAAGCAGGCAAGAAACCACTGATTTTGACATTTGGGGGTGCAAAAGTTATCTGTTTTTTTCCCTTTCCATTGCACGCAACTCAGACTCAATGCTTTGTGCCAATAATAAATAACCTTTTAAAGATAAACCTGGAAAAAAAGATAAACCTGAAAAAGACATTGAATGTTGCCTTGTCAGGGTTCATCATGTCCCTTTCATGACGGTGTCTTATATGGTCAATTTGAGTATCAACAGATTTTTTTCCTGGTCGAACATTCAAGATTATGCAGGAATTGTTCATATAGCATTTTAAATATATTACCAAATTTGAAGATAAATTAGGTAGAGCAGATGTTTTAATAGAACCTTAATATATTTCAACACATTGCTTTATAATTTAGACAAAGAGTGTAGAAAAGATTAGGTAAAACATTAGGTTTTGAACAAGGCTTGGTATATTACACATATCATTCCTCTAGCAACATTAGTTAGCAAAACTTTCAGTTCTAAAACTGAAGAATGTATTATATAGGATATTTTCATTTTTCACAAATGCCAGAGGTGTATGAAATTAACAATCATCATGGATAATATTTTGAGTTGTTACAAACAAATTGCTTATAGAACATTATTATCAGTGAATATGCTTTTGTGACTTGGGCTTCTGTGTGTACATTTGTTTTTTTCAATATTACTCTAAGCTGGCGTATAATTATTTTTCTGATGTTAACAGTGCATATAAAACGGGTGATTAAATGCAAGCTAATTGATTTTATGAATGAGTATTTTATGTTTTGTTAGGACTGAACTTTGTGGTGGGACTAAACTTGCACAAAGACTTGCACTGGTGTGCTTTACAATTTCATTTGACTTGACCACACATTCTGTTGCTGGGGCTCTCTTTAAGGAGTTGATGGGTATGCAGTTAGATGCTTTGCATTTGTGAATATTGGATTGTGTTGATAACATTTACCTTTGATTTCTTTGGATAACTTCTGTGTGTGTGCATGTGCGTGTGTGTGTGTGTGTGTTTGTGTTTGTACGCGGTAATAATTGATTTTCAACACTGCTTTGTGGATGAACTTATATCATCATAACTGGTCCAGCATATGCAATTATTTTAGTATAGAAAAGTCAGAAGGTAATTGATCACAACAGGCATAACAAAACTGTTTGATGGTTCATGGATTTCAAAAGGATTTAGAACCACTCTCAGAAAGTTGACATATTGTGAAGCACCAAGTGAAAAAGTATCTTCACGTGGTGTGATTTTTGTGCAGATATGAAGATAGGAATGTTATTCCCCAAATCAACACATCGCATCCTGTGCTTTATCATACAGTGACTCTAACATGCATAAAGATCTAATCTAAGTTATTATTTATAGTAGAGTTGTTATTCACAATGAACTTTTAGAAACAGACCTTTAATCAGAGTCAAGTCTTCAGGACATTGTTGTGACTATTGGATAATCAGGTTTATGACAGGCTACTATGCAGATTCATATTTAACTGAGGGTTTTTAGGAAATGGCTGTACTTTGTAAAAAGACACGCAGAACAAAAGAGAAAGCTTGTAAACATTTCAACATGCAAGGCAAACTTGTGTGTGTTCCACATTTATTGGGTGGGATATATAGAGGGGTTACTTGAAATAATTAAGTCAATGAAATATTGTGGGTCAAGGCCATTGTGAATTCATGCAAGACTTATAACATCAATGGGTGTGCAGCAGTCAAATAAAATGGCATGACAGACTAATGTGACTCAATGCTCTGCTCTTTGTGTCCCTTTTGTGTCTGTGTATAAGATCCTAGGAGAATCTGAGATGAGAACACTATTTGAAATGATCATCTGAACACTCTGATGACAGTTCAAGAGAATAATGATCATGCGTGATTAAAACCGAACTTTCTGCCACAGTGCACTTTGATAGACATCCTTCCACAACACCAGAAGCACCAATTACACAGAGTTGGAACTTGTCTTTTGGCGGCCTGGTCTTACCTGCAATTATATCTCAATTACATCCAAAAGGGGTTACTTATTCTCAACTGAGGTAGCTATAAATCTTGTAAGATTTTTGTTCATTTTAATTTCTTGCTTTGAACTGCCACTGATTAAATGCATCTTCCAAAATTCAAGTAAACTTGAAAATTAAAATAAGACACACCCGGGGCAATCTGTTCGACTTGTCTAAAACGAAACAAGTACATCTTCACACTTACTTAACTCTAGATCATTTCAGGATGAAACCCAATATCTGCCCTTGGCTTTCTCATGCAACACTCCCCGCTAAGCCGTTTTATTTTTTTATCCTTTTTATTTATCTATTTTTTTGCTTATTGACAATCTGCAGTAAAATCACAATGGAAACAAAGCAGGGAAGTGACAAAAGATGACTCATTTCACAAGCCAGAATTAGGGAGTCCTCATTATAGCAGGGTGATCAGGCTGAGATTACTTGATTAGAGAGATCACAGCTAATGACAGTAAGGGCGGGATGTCGATCAGCGCACACTAAACATTTTGATATCTGTTGGGGGGGGGTATTATTTCAGTGTCTACATCTTACTTACAGCCACAGGAAATCCCAAAGTATACGAGCCCTTTAATTGTTCATAGCAATTAATTACTGAAAAAAGTAAAAAAAAGAGTCTTATCCTGCTTTTAGTACAAATTATATCAATTTCTTTCCACCAACATCTGGTAGTGTGACAAAGGGCAAGTCTTTAAACACCAGAATTTCTCTTGGTAACACATTTTGTTGTCTTGGAAACACATTGAATTTCGTTAAACCCTACTTCTTAATAGTTTTCAAAAGTTTGCATTTAGCAGGGCTCAGATTAGCAACGTTTTCCAATTGAGCCAGTACATAGTTTGGTCAACACAACAAATACTGGAAACATTCAGGACATAAATGAAGTGGTGCCTCTTACTGCTCAGTTCTTACCTTGTTTGTACTTTAAAAGCAGTTCCCAGATACCCCTGCGGGAATAAGGGTCAACCCCTGCTGTAGGTTCATCCAAGATGACAGTTTTGGAGCCACCTACAAATGCAATGGCAACCGAGAGCTTCCTCTGCATCCCCCCTGAAGGACAGAATCCCAAAGACCCAATATGCACAGGAAGCAAACATGTCAACAGAAATAGTAAGGAAAAGCATATGAATTGGTGTCTTATAAATAGGAAACGTTATGGTATGAACGGAGATGGTTCTCCATTTAGTTAATGCATAGTTTTAAGATTTTATTTATTTATTTCTAACTTAAAATATTGAGTACTTATTGTGATGTGTAAATAATTGAACAGGAAATTGGTAAAGGATCTGCTTCCACATGTTTTGTTATCCTTTGCATGACATGTAATGATAGATGGGAAGGAGCTGGATACGCCTTAGTGAGGCTGCGCCACTCCTGCCACAGATTCCAGTCTCATGGTTAAATGTTCAAAATGCATCCTATGTGGTAATAATGTAGCAGAAATGTCAGTGTAGATAAACCTTGAAAGTCAAATTTCAGTGCTTTTGCTCACAAGCAATCCATGACTAGGAACAATTTATCAAGTCGGGCTTGCACATGTCCCCGAGACAATGAATTACACCCTGTGGCACACAGATACACTACATGCAGGTGTGTGTCTAGACAGCCATATGCACATACATGGACTGGCCAAGAGGCTACTTGACAGGTCCACTTTCTTTTTTGGATAAAAGGATAATCTATGGGTATATAGTTGTTCTCTGGGGACATGCATGCACAAGGCATTCAGATTGATGCATGCACCCCACATCCACACCCACATCCACACCCACACACACCCACACACAAATAAAACAGCAGATGTTTAAAAAGTTGTATCTATGGCTTATTCTATATCTAAATACATACTGACACAAGCACACAGTGAAAAAGTGGCATACCTGACAGATTTTTTGCAAGCTCCTTCCTTTTATGTGGAAGACCAACATCCATAATCATCTGCTCCATCTCAATTTTCAATTGGTCACAACTACATCCTTTCAGCCTGGCGTAAAAGTAGATGTGCTCCTCAACTGTCAGTCTGCCAAGGTGAAAACGACAGTGTAATGCATTTGAGCGGATTTGATTGACGTAACTTGAGACACAAATGACCAAAGAGGGCATAATTTATCTTTGAGATGTTCAAGTATTAGGGTTGGAAAGACCCAACCTGTAACATAAACATATCCCATAAGAAGAGAGAGCACCATTATGAATGCCTGTCAATGAGCTGAGAGAAACTACCTTGAATACTATCGAATTGTCTTGACTGCTTAGCAAGAAGGGAATATCACATTTTAATGTCTACCTCTATGTATGCATGAATATTTAATTCACATGTAATATAGATCCTTTGACTCAATCTGGGATAAATATTAATGTAAGTAATTTGTAGGTGTTCAGCCATAATTGTGATGTAAGATTTCTTTACAGTAGCAGGTAATGTTAGTGCAAGGGGAAAAACTGAAGGGAAATTGTGAAGGTGTTATAAAGAATATCATGTTCCCATCTTTGCACTATACATCAGAGTAAGTGTTGACAAGGAGGAATTCAGACCTTCAGCAATTGTACTGTACAAACCCATGTCCTGGCTTAATGTGCTGACCTCTCAGCTGTTACCATAGAAGACATCAGGCTATGCCACTGTGATTCTACTATCTTACAGCAACACAAGCTTAATTACCCATGCGAACAAAGTTAACTCTTAGTGTGCAGGCATGCCATTGAGGTGATTAAGTTTTCAATCAATGTATTGTTTACATACACAGCAAACTAACAAAACTATTTTTTTGTGTACAAAGTACTGCATAGAACCAGCCTTGAACTGGGTTGATGTAAGAGAAATAACATGTCCAATGTATTTGCTAATTACTTTACATCACATTATAGGCATTTAGTAGACAATCTTATCCAGAGCGATGTACAAGTGCATAGGCTCAAGGTACAAAGGATACTGGAGCAACACTAGAAGCTAGATAGCAATCCTAGTGCCATCATAAGACTCCGACGCAACATCAACTAAGAAACATAAACCTAAAATAAACCAACGCGATTTCATGTGCCTAAACCATGTACATCAAAATCAAGAAAAGGAATAGGGCTAAAACTGGGGGATAGAGCTAGGACCGGATGGGGAGGAGTAAAGGCACAGGCAGACTCGCAAAATAAATAATGGCCAATATGTTGTTGTTGAACCATTACAGTAAACATATTCAGATAAGCACTAGCCAAATGCCAACAAACAACTGAGAACAGCACATTACTGCAGGTTTCAGAACCCAAGCACTATCTAATTATACCTAAATCACTCTTCCATGCTACTATGAAACTAATAATTCATTTAGATGAGGGCTAAGCCAACTTAGACAAGAAAAATAAAACAATCAACCATCACTATTAGTATATGAGATCGTTGAACACATAGCATGGACCCTTTTTTTAAGTAAAAGGGTCACTGTATTGATTAAGCGTTATTTTTGGTAGATGTGACAATGTACAAACTATTGGTCCTTGTATTTGTCGCCTTTTTTGACTTGAGTTCTTTCTTTAGGGTTCTTTAACTGGATAGACAGAGAATAGCAACTGCTAAATAAACTCACTCATTAAACAAAACATTGTGCTGTGGGCACATTCCCAGATGCTTCCGGATGTTGTCCATGTCCGTATGGATGTCACATCCATTTACGAGGGCAGTTCCCGAAGTGGGGGGAAAGAGTCCGGTAAGAATTGACCTGTGCAGAATATGAGGGGGGGATGTAAAAATTATAGATTTTGAAAGACTGCGAAGCAGTGAACTATTTATATTTACATTTGCTTTGTGTATCACTTGACTTTCGATGCTTGTGAAAGACATGTAAGAGAAGAATACTTGTACAGCAACACTAATGGAGCGAGTGGGAGATGACCAATCAGTTTTCCTTCCTTGTTTAACTTAAACATGATGTTTTCATCGACACAATGCCATGATTAATCAAAACCCTACTATTGAATTTTCTGAAAATACTTTAACATTAAGGATGATCAGAAATAGAGTGGGACACGTGCGGCTGTTCCCAGTTTTGTTTGGCATTTGTCATATTCTTCCATCCTTTATTTTCAGAACCAAACACAACTGTTTGGTTCTGAGAAAAAGAAATTTGCACTGGAATTAAAGTACAGAATACACAAACAATACAATGATGCACAGACAGTACAAGAGATATGTAGGAATTTGACAGCTTGCCATCAGCATACCATCTTTCTCTTAAACACCTTTCAAATTTCAGCATTAGCAATTTTACACCAGCTAAGGCTGAAACGTACTACGCATGGTGTGCAATATCACAACATGCAGAAGAGAACATGGTGGAAAATTATTTGAGTTTAATTTGGTCATGTGAACGAGTCCCTCTCTGTCCTTTCGGTTATTCTGTTCTCTTATTTTTGCCCATGCTTGGTCTGAAGAAATGGATACCTTTGCTTCACCCCTCAATGAAGCCATCAGTCCCTCTCTTGTTTATCTTATCCAGACCTAAGATTTACACATTTCATTTTAATTTTTGCTTACGCCTTTGTCATTTTAAATACTTTTAATCTTTTTGCTGTTTCTTGACAACTATTTGACGCTCCTGCTATTAATGTAAGCTCTGATAGCTGAACAATTAAAAACTACGATACTGTAGACATCAGGCAACTGGCACACTGAGTAAATACAAAGAATACAATTCATTTTGTCATTGTACAGTTACAATGAAATTTGTTCACTGCATTTAACCCATCCTATTGTATTGCCGCAGTAGTCAGCTTCAGTGCCCAGGGACCAACTTGATTTATTTTTCCTATTGTCTTGGTCAGGGGCAGAGACAAGAATATTAAACTAACATCCATGTCTCTCTGATGGTGGGATGAAAACAGATTAACTGGAGGAAACACACATAGATATGGGTGGAGAACATGCAAATATCACACAGAAAGGACCTGGGACAGGATTCGAACCCAAGTCCTTCTTGCCATGAGGCAATAGCAATCACCAGTGGGCCACTGTGCTGCCAAAGCAACAAAAAAGACATGGAAGATTTGGCTTCAATAACTAACAAGTGCGCATGTATGGGGGGAGGGACTTACATGGTGGTTGTTTTTCCAGCTCCATTGTGGCCCAAAAATGATGTGATCTGATTTTCAAAGAAGTCGATAGTCAGTCCATCCACGGCCAACTTCTTCCCTGTTTTGTAGATTTTCACGAGGTTCCTGATGGACACCCCCGCCTTCAGATCAGGTGGTGGCCTCTCAAGGTAATCTTTGTAATTCAGAAAAGAGCCGTTATCAACACATATTGTTAGACCATCTTCCCACTGTAATTCATGCTTAAGTTTCAATTGCAACATATAGAATATGCCCTTTTAAATGAGTTTTTGATTTGAGTTGGCCTTTGATCTTGCAATTCTGCACTCCAATACAGGCAAGACAAGGCAAGGTGCCATTATTTGTATAGTACATTTCACAGAGAAATTATCATATTATCAATATGGTTGTTATAATTAACTGTTTGAACTATTAAAATGCAGGTTTAAGCAGACCTAAATGATATATTTCACGTTTTTATGAGTGATACCAGCCACATCGCATATATAAAGTCAAACAAGGAGGGGAAAAAGGGAGGTCTTCACGCCACAAATTGTCTCTGATCTCTGAATGGAGTACAAATAATTCCTTTAACAGGTCTGAGACTTAACACCATGCATCTTTGCCACCAAACTCCTCGCTCAACACCCTCTTCCCCACCACCACCACCCACACATGTGAAAAACAAGGTGTTAATGTTTGTTAGCAACCAGTTCCAATTAACTTAAATAAGTCATCCTGGGGCTCAGTTCTCTGTGACAGAATAAGAACTTGAAACTTGACAAATCAATAAATAATGTGTAAAACCCACAGGTGAGACTTGCAACAACAAAAATATCATACCGTACCATTGTATACAAAGGCATCTTTAACCGAACTGGGAGCAAAGTCAGTCACTGAAGCTGTCCCACACCAATACGTAGTAGTAAATGGGAAGTACCATGGCTTTGGGATCCCATACTGGCCTGTGATCAAGCATGGAGAATGTTATTCATCATTTAATAGCAGCCACGCTTGAGGGTACATGACACTTCACAATGCGTCTTTCCTCTAGACAGGCAGACACAAATCATCCCTCTTATTCTAAATTATGTGGATGAGAGGAATGTTAAAATGAGTCTGCTACAACAGTGCTATGACATCTAACAAATTGTTTGAGTTTCTTCTTAAGAGGTGAAATATGACATTTTAAAAAAAACCTTTTTTTTATATTTGTCAAAAGAGGAAAAAAAACCTAAAATATCCTTTTATACGCTGCTTCAGTTCACACAGAAAATTATAGTAGATGTTATGTTGAGACATGATGACAAACCTGGACATCTGAGGCAGGTGGTTTGCTGTGAGAAAAGAGAAAATCAATACCTGGGAAGACGTTCTCGGTGTACCAGGTGAGCAGCCAGTACAAGAAGGTATCAAAGAGCATCATAATGATGGACGCGACGAAGCTGAACCGGTCTCCTTCGACTGGACTCACACCAATGTTGTACCACTGAATACCTATGCCTTGCTCCTCGTACTTGGAAAAGTTCTCGCAGCCAAAGCCAAAAGCCACACAAGGCAGCAAACTCTGTAAATTGGAAAAATACATATACGTTGCGTGGGCCGCGAAACAGGCTTGTAATACTTAAGATTAAAAGAAATCACATGT
>OMLC01069155.1:16199-47230 GCA_900302585.1 Regalecus glesne
AAATGCCAGGTTCAAATTAAGAAGTAACCAAGACAAACTTGCTCAGTCATTAAATGCTAGTTGTGGGTCAATCATTAAATGCAAGGGGAATAAAGATCAGCCCCTAATCCTGAGACCTTTGAGGACAAATACCACCAACAACACTGGTGTGACCAGAAAGCCATTCGACAAACCAGTATGATGTCTTCTCTGCCAAAAGGAAAGGAAAGGAAAGGATTCCCTTATCAGTCCCGCAAGGGGAAATTTGGATTTCTCTGCATTTTTGACCCAACCTATTGTATAGGAGCAGTGAGCTGCCAACATATGGCGCTCGGGGAGCAGTTAGGGGTTAAGTGTCTTGCTCAAGGACACCTCGACATGCTGTATGCAGGACCGGGGATCGAACCTGCAACCTTCCGATTGCCAGACGACCGCTCTACCCACTGAGCTATGTCGCCCCAAAATCACAGCATATCAACCAGGCTCTAACAATGTGTCATTTTGTCATTTGTCATCACCTTCAGTGAAAATCAACATGTCTTAAGGTTAGTAACTGTAGGTCTTTCATTTTGGTCAAAGTTAAAGGAAGTTGCTTTTTCCAAATGTTGTATCATTTTTTCACCCTCATTCACAGGAAACTTAAATCTTACAATGGTAAGCACCAAAGTCTGTCAGATGGGTGCCCTCTGATAACACAATGGCAATCAGAGGCACCTGACATACTGGTGTGTGCACCTTACCGTAGACATTTTCAAGCCCCTTAGACCTTAAATCAAACTCGGGTTCAGAAAACAGATGCATTGTGTGATGGCTGGTGCTAATTCTACCTGCTCAATCTTCTGGTAGGCTTCAATGCAGTTGAACCATGCCAACACAGGACCCTTATCATCCGTTGAACCTCTTCCATAGAGCTTCCCTGCAAACAAAGAAAGAATGAGTCTGTCTTATTATTCATCAGATTACTTGATTAGTAATAATTCAAACAGAGGATGTGAAGGAAGTGGAAGCACCAGCCACTGTTAATGGGATCAAGTGGGAGTAGAGTTTACCATGCTTAGTCATTCAAACTCTGGAGTAGACCAACTTCCCACTGTGACATAAGCATGAACCGGAACCGCAGAAATGAACGTGACACTCCTGTAGGAGGATATGCTACTGTCTGTCAGGTGACAGTCACCAGATAAAGCATGAAAATGTCAACTCATACAGACAAAATGAAGATACATAAACATACATACATATATATATATATATATATATATGGATAGATAGATAGACAGGCAGACAGACGCAAGCAGCAAGCCAGGGGCCCGAGCACATGTACATGGTTTGCGATATTTGATGGATATCATATCAGGCCGAGGCAGGGAACACTTTGTAACTAACAGAATACAGACAACATACCACACACATTACAAGTGGGCATTCCGCCATAAATGCCAGTCTTATCAATACAGTGGAAGTAAATGAAGCTCATACAATTCACAGAGTTTTAGGCTGCATTATGTGTATGTGATGCAAGAGAGCTGTAAAACTGGTAACTGCAGGAAGTGGCCCTCAGGTTATGTGACTCTGCCAGCTGTCAATATTGAGCCTGACAGCTAAATAATGGCTGCAATGCAGTTACAGTCATTAGCTAGACAAACGCAATGCACATCTTTGTCACATTTTTGTCATTATAAATGTTTCATTTAGGCATTAGGCCTTAATATTCACAAGCCTTTGGCAAGACAATTACCTAAACGAGTTTGACAAGTTGGAATACATTTACTGAGGGGGGCCTCAATAGAAGCCACAGATCACAGGGAGATAACGTGCTGCTCTATGGGAAGAGCATTTGGTGCTCCATTGCCAAGCAAACCTCCTCATAGAGAGTCCCCAGAATCACAGTTTGAGCAGCCCTCTATCATTGGGCCATTTCTTAGGCTCTCTGTTGTGTGGAACAAAACTGTGCGGTTTCTTAAATATGACTACTGTGTCTTCAACACCTGTGGTCTAATGTGCAGCTCAGATTTGGTCTGAACCAGATCAATCCGTCCTTGAGAAATTCCATAACCACCACCAGGCCACGTTTTCTGAGGTCTGAGTTAAACCTGTTGCAAAGGTGGTTAAAGTAGGGTTAAAGGAGAGATGGCCGCTGCTCAGATCATTTTAGGAAATCAAAATGTTTTATGTCTTTCACTATGCATTGTGCCATGCAATCTATTTTAACATCACCAAATGTGATATTTTGTAATGACATGTATTTCAAATATTTCATTTTAAAGCTGAAGATACTGCTAAAGGCAGCTATTGGTGATGTGCCCTCACAGGGTACCAATAGAAACTAAAATCCACTTTGGAGACCCCTGAAAAACACAAGCCAAAAGAAGTTAATGTCAAAGGCTGTAGGCTGTCCATAGTTAGTGGGGCATAATTGGCTAAGCCTCACATGGGTATAAGGGTTAGGTTAGATAAAGGATTCTAGGTTCACTAGTGTCCCACTCTGAGTCGTCCGGGCACTCGTGGTTAAGTGAACGGAAAGTACTCTTGCTTTCCTCTGATGGCCAAGCACTGTGCTTTCCCCGTGAGACTGATGTGTAATATTACACATAGGGAATTACATATTAGTATTACATTAGTATGCAAGCATAAAGATTAAACATGGTTAAAGTGCTCATTCAAACCCAAATATAGCCCAGCAAGAGTGAAGCCAAAAAAAGAAGTTAGGTTTTATTTTATTGATTGGTAGTTCAGGATGACATCGGCTGATGAGAAGGTGAAAAGAAAAAGCGCTGACTTGGGGTTGCTTCGAGGCACTGGTAGTGACAAAGTGACAAGGATCAGCAAACTAATTAGGGCCTGCGAGTGCAAAGTACAGTCAGATGCATGATTTGCTTGAAGCCTGAATCACAACAGTATAAAATGCATTACCTAAAAAGTACCACTCAGCCCTTGTCTCGGGTCTCTGAAAAGTTGAATATGCTGTGAGACTTTGTGGATTTCATGAGGAGATTTAAAAAATTGAAGCGGTTTCACTCGACCTTTAAACAGCATATTTACAAAATGATTAACAGCACAGCTTATGTCCCATAGACAGACACAGGGTAACCACAGTGGACTTTGGATATATGTCTCAAATCAAGATATGATCTGGACTAGATTGGTTAAATGCTCAAAGGGCAGGGTTGAACTTAACTCTTCTTTCATAGTGTTGTATTTAATCGTGGCAAAGATGAGGTCAGATAATTTCAGTCAGCAGATATTTCAACAGAGATTTTGCAGTGTAGTTAGCCTGCCTTAGAGGAGAGATTGTGATCCTCAGACTCACAACAAAGCCACTGTACCCAGTAAAAACAAAAATAACTTTGGATAAGAAACCAAAACCATGTTTGATATAAAATCCTTTTTACGGTCATCTCTTCCACATCAATCTAATGTAATCTAAAATATTCTTATCTAGTCCAAATATACTTTGATCACAAAGGGTATTACACTCACATTTCATGAGTAATGATCTCTGTAAAGGTGTACTACTGCACTCCCTGGACACTTCAGCTCAATCTCAATTAACTTTTTTGCATGTGTACATACCCAAAGGCTACTTTTCCCAGACAGATTTCAAAGAACAGCACTTGAGGGAACCAAACCAGATTTCCTCTCACCATCTTTCTCCACCAATGTGAAGGGCTCTGTGTCCCAGCCATCATCCAAGTTAGCAGGCTGGACATCAAGGTGACCGTAGATGCACACGGTCTTCTTGGCTGGGTCTGAACCCAAATGCCCCAGGACAATGGGGGGAAGGGGGATTTCTTCTCCAGAGGGTAGCTGCATGACCAGGATAATGAAAATAATTTCAATTTGCTATTTATTCTTATTATTAATATTATTTAATTTGTTGTTTGTAAGTATTACAAATGATGTCACTCAAAGTTACAGCATTTTAAGACCGAGTATGCACTACCAGTCCATAAAGGTCAGACTATAAAAACCAAAAAAAGCATTGCATGCTATGATGATATCATAAAAAGTCTGAAAGTGCATTTGACAATGAGGACAACAGGCTTGGACTTGGAAAGGTTTGAAGCTTGCAAACAAGACCTGCTGTAATAAACTGTGCACAATCGCTATAAACCAATGAAATCGCAATTGCAAAGGACATGGAGAGATTTTTTGGGGAAAAGGCTTACACACAACAGAATTAGCTGGCAAAAGCAATATTGGCAGATTTTAACTGTAATTTTACAGACTGTGAAAAAAGAAATTAACATAAACATTGTTATAATAATTAGTACACATGTGCAAACCAGGTGATAATACGACAGCAGTCAGACCGACCTTCTGTTTGCCAATGTCCACCATCTCCACTGTGCCCCCTAGCCTCTTGATGTCCTTGGCTGCCATCTCCATCATCTTCTTGATCTCCCCACGCTTCTCAGGCCAAGCTGACACACTCTGAACCCCCACCCATTGGGCCAGACGCTGGGAGATACATAACAGACAATAGATTCAGATTAATATTCAAACCTTCTCACAGCTAACCGGAATTTTGGAATTTCAGTATTCACATTAATAATTTACATCACTTCAAATCCCCTTTTGTTTAAGGGCCCGTTGCTGACAAGGGAATTATGCAACAAGTTGCAACACTGCATACCCAAAACATAACCACTGATATATATTTGAATGGTCTTACCTCGATGTAAAGTTCCTGGTGTTCATCCACATACTTAAAAAGTGCTGAGAGGTGAGCCATCTTCACAAGCAGCTGCAGCCGTGTGGTTGACAAGCAGAGAGTTTGCCTATGTCACCAATCTTTTATGTCTGGACAAAAGCCACTCCCTCCTCTGAAACCTGCTGACAACACAATCTTAAGTTCCTCTGTAACACATGCCACTGGTCAGAGTGGCTAGTTTCATATCTAAAATTAAGACAGATGCAGTGCTTCTGTTGGCTTACACCTCAAAATTTAGAAGAAGATAGGTTTTCTGAGAAGGCGGTTTCGCCTTTTGTTCAAGAAAATGTGCACCATCAGGGCATCAGATGAGGTGTTGTTTAATGACAATAGAAGTTTTGATGTGTCTGTTCAGCAAGATGGCTGCATGTACCATCATGACCTGTGGGGTTTTCATACTTTTCATGAATGTAAGTGTGTCTTGTGATGGATTAAACATGTACAACATTTTCAGAAAGCATGTCAAAGTGTCCTTGAGCAATACACTGAACCCCTAACCAATCAAGCCCTATAATGGAATGGCAAGATGTCCCCCTGCCTTTCACCCAATGAGTGCTGGGATAGGCTCCAGCAACACTCAGTGACCTGAATGCAGACAAGGAGGGAATTCAAAATACAAATTATTTGAATAATCCCATTTTTATGTCAATGCAATCTTCACGAGTCAATCGTTGAGGCCATCTATGAACCCAAGTTGGCATGGAAAAGGAATATTTTTAGGCCATCTTGAATGAAGCAGTCGAAGGAAATCAGTGAGTGTATATGTCAAAATAACAGCTCGAACAAGCAGGAATCAATAGTGCCTGTTTAAGGTTAACCGGTGCATGAAATCCATTCACAGGAAAACTGCCACTAACAAATTTACCCATCATTTATCACAAATAGTGGACTTAAGACCTGCCGACATTTGTGCTTCTCAGAATAAGCAATTGGCCTCTATTTAGGGAACTGATATTTTCATCTATCCACATGCTCATGAGTCAAATGTTTTCGATAAGGGCACATACCCTAGCTTAAATGCACTGTACGTTGACAAGGCAAAACATGTTTTGTGCTTCTAAAACAGCACTGACATGCTGAGGCATGGACTCTACAAGACCCCTGAAGGTGTCCTCTGGTATAAGGCATAAGAACATTAGCAGCAAGATGCTTCAAGTCTTGCAAGTTCCACAGATGCTCAATCAGATTGAGATTGGTAGAATTTGGAGGCTGGGACGACATCTTAACCACTTCATGTTCCTCAAACTACTCTAGAACAATCTGTGCAAGGGGGCAGGCCACATTATCCTCAGAGGCCAGTGCCATGAGGTGGCACATGTCCAAATAACGAATGCCGGGATCCAGGGTTTCACAGTGGAACATTGCCCAGTGCTTCACACTACCTCACTTCACCAGCTTGCCTTATTCCAATAGTGCATCCTGGTGCCATCTCTCCAAGGTAAACGATTTACACGCAGGGTCACCATGATGTAAAAGATGAGTTATTCATCAGACCACGTCCCCTTCTTCCATTGCTCAGTTCCTAACACTCACTGGCTAGGACAATTTGGCCCTTGTCAAGAATTGCTGAAGCCTACTGCCCATTCCTCAAGCATCCAACAACCATTTATTACAACAGTCGATTGTCATCTCAGCCTCAAATCTACCCAGATCATGATACGTACACGGGTTTGGAGATGATCGTTAATCGGTTCAACTGCGAGTGGTCGTTATATTTTGGCTCGTCGGTGTAAGTTTTAGCAAAATATTGTACAAATATTAGCCGAATAGGATTTAAATACGTCTTCCTCTCCGGGAAATTATTTTCACATACATTATGTAACTGTTTCCCCCTTGTCTTTTGAAACCAGATGTAACTTTATGCCAAAGAAAACGCACTTTGCAATCTGATAGGTAGGGGTGATCAAGTAGTTCCCCCAAAATAATCAGAGATTCAAAAACACCGATACATCGGAAGAAAATACACAACTTGTTATATCGGCTTACCTTATGAAGGAAACTGAACTGAAGCGCTTTCAGTTTACTTGTTTTGCATGCAGACTCACTTCATCCAAACAGCTGACTTCTCGAATGTCGCAGGCTATTGCTTCCGGGTTTCTCCTTGACTGACAGCTTGACGAGCCAAACGGATTTGTCAAAGCGTTTTCGTTTCAGTTTAATTCCAAGTCGAGACGATTCATTTAATTCTCGTCACAGTGAGTCACAACAAAGCAGATGGATTGATTGGGAGAATTACGGTGGGAATTTTATTCAATAAACACGTTTAATAAGAGAACATGATTAATCATTTTCTACTCCAGTAGTTGAGATGATCAGTCCATAATCACGTCAAAAATGGAAAAATGAAGGTTATTGGAAGGATATTTAAAACCAAAAATGTATATATGAATAACAAAACCTCCATTTACCCCCAGGAATGTAAATAACCCATCATTTATTTTGTTCAATTAGGCCATAAAACCAAACCTGAATAGGTTTTAACATTCAATGTTAAAACATACTCTCGTTTCATTTTAAACATGTCCAGATGACCCGATTGAACCATTTTGACCTAGTTGACTACCTGGATTATTGAGCCTCAAAAGTTGTTTTTCCATATTTTGTTTCAATGAAGCCAATACAGTTTCTGCAGCCATGTGTTTCATCACCTGAGGATAGTATATTCATATATGCACACACGGACCAGAGAAATTTCAGTGTTGGCAAATTGCCTGCGAGAACCAAAATAGCCACCTTTTTATTCTAACCCTCTCTTCTCCATGTATATGTATTCTTAAGTGTAACTAGGTCTGGACTCCTCCCTGTTAATCAAATGTGACAGTTTTAGCTTCTCCCTGTGAGCCATTGTTTTATGGCAGCTTTAGCGTCAGCAGAGCAAAACTGGTTGCATTCAGGGTACTGTGCTACACACTTGGACTGCACTAAAGAGCGGGGCTTTATGAGACTCGTTTGTTTTGCTAATCCAGCCAAGGGCAAATCAACATTTTAACAGTGACTCAGATTGTGGAGGCCATTATGCTGGTTTACAGCAGCAATTGTTCCAATGTCTCATGGTGTGAGGATAAATCTTTTTAAAGGATAAATGGCATTTGTGCTGTAGCCAGTTGGCCCCTTGATGGCTCATTATCCTTTCTGCTGGGTCTATGATGCAGTAGCCTGCTGGAGGTTTGACAGCTACTTTGCAAGGCATGTCCTGTCATAATTAGGGAAAGGAATGAAGTTGTATGGCCTACTTCTGCTCCCTGATGGATAGCAACAAAGTACAACCCTAGGTTAACCTGTTAAGCTTGGTGAACAGAGAGCCTTATACACAACTATAGCTTCTTTTTTTACACAGAAAATATAGAGCTGGTTTCAATGTGGCCATGATCTCAACCCTCATTCAGGGAACACAAGTCTGTCATAACTATTTGTTAGGTCTTGGTTTGTACTTTAAGGTAATACCAAACTGTAAGATAGACTCTAGGTTCTTCACTGTGGATCTTGATGGCCTACTAATAGAACCGAATGATGCAACATTTTAGAACCAAGATCTCAAATTTAAGTGTCATCTATACCAGATATGGTTCACTCATGCAAGTGCATTTCACTTAAAATTCAAGCCCGTGTCCTAAAGGTTGACTTTTAGGGCATACTGGTTATACATTCAGTTTGAAGATCATTCAACTGAGATGCCGCAACATTGCCTACATTTCCAAAAATAGTCACCACATTCCAGTTTTAGCACTGGGACATATTCCTCAACACCAACAAGATTTCAGTGACACAAAACCACAGATGTTCATAGAAATGTCTTTAATTTGACAAAAATGCAGAAGGGCCTTTGAACTGCAAGTCCTTAAGGAGCCTAAAAAATAGAGAGAGAAGCTAGTTAGAAACATGCAAATGCAAGGTAATTTCATAGGTCAAAGTTGGGTTTACCCACCATCCCATCAAAGCAACTCTCCTGACACAGCTTTTCTGCAGGCCGACAGACTTCTGTAGAGCACATGAAGTAGATCTGTGCAGAGAGAGAATTTATTTTACCCCACTCTGAAAATAAATAAGATCAAGTTCTCCAGGACAAAGTATTGGAACATTGTTAAACCACAGAACGGTTTAGTGAACACAAGTCTAAGATTTTTTTTTAGTAGCTTAAAAAAAAAAGATCTTACGATACAGTCAATAGGCCAAATTGTGTGCCCCTGAATACTCACCTCTTCATTCAGGTACTTGTTTGTTACTTGATCCATAAACTGGAAGGCTCTGACCATAAAACGCCTCTGGTAACGATTTTGTGGCAGGTTACTCACTTGAAGGATTGACACATTTGGGTCATTGGGATTGGTGCAACTGTGGAGACATGAAGGTCAAGTGTTGCAACTAAAGGCAAGGCCACAAGTTCATGTGAAAGGCCAAGTAGCCACCATCCTATGCTACATTGAGCTTAAGGACACAAGTCACTTACCCTTCATAAATTAGGACAAGTGCATTCTTGGCAGACCGAGGATAAGCCAGACAGTAGTTGACAAGAATTATTCCGTCTTGTTTTAGAGCTTTCAAATTCAGTTCTAGGAACACTGGTTTCCCAAGGAGTAGATGTAATGGCAGGTGGTTGGAGGAGAAGTATTTGGTGTACAGTCCATCTGTTGGAAGTGTAATTAGGTGTTTGGAGGCCCCAGAGGAGGTTACTTAATTGTTAGAGCGTGTTTAAGGACTAACCTTCAGCAATCTTCAATTCAACACCAACCAGCCCATCAGAGATGATTTTTGGAGGGAGCGTAAAACTGGTGGCCTTGACCATGTAGCCTAAGCTTACCAAAGACTGGCCATTAGGGCCAGCTTTTGAGTAGCGACATTCAATCATGAATCTGTGAAGAAATTTTTATCTCAGTACAGTGAACAGATATTTGTTACTCCATCAGATTGGCCAGTTAAGTCAGTAGGTGCAAGTACATAATTTCCATTTGTCAAAGGATCATTTTAAAACCAAGTTGATCATTATGACTACCAGGACATATCAAACCCCACCTGAGTGGATCACTCCTTGTGATGATGCCAAACTTGAGGTTAAGGGCATGGATAACCGTCTGGACCTCAGCCAGGTAGATTTTTGTGTTACCGATGTCCTGCAATATGGAATGAGGGCCATAGGTGTGGGTTAAAAACCAAACATTAGAACATCATGTCAAAGTGTGAACATCAAGACTACTTACATATGTACGAGTTCCACAATCTGTAACTGAGAACTTGAAAACTGCAAACTGATGATTGGCAATAACAGGAGTACAGCTTGGTTTTGCAGGAATTATAAGTTGGGTGGGGTTCACAGGTATTGTTGCAGAGTTTTTGCCAATGATGAATACAAACTGTTTATCCATCGTACACTCTGAAATGCAAAACCATAGGCTATGAACCAAACAGTATTGGCCCAGTACATTTATACAAATTAATCCCCAAAATTATTAAAGTTAATTTAATAAAAAATTGTACCATCCAGTGGGTAGTAACAGACATGTGTAGAAGAATCTACACAGCAACCCTTCTGCTCACACTCTGATGAATCTATTCCATTGGTCCCACAGAGGACCCGTTGTTCATTAGGGAAATTGCAGTCTAGAAATGGTGCAAAATCAAGTCAATTATTTTTCAAAAAGCAAAACAGAGAAATCAGCATCTCAATCATGATAAACCTGAACTCACTTAGTGCCCGATGTGGAGGAGTTGGGTTGTTGCACTGGGAAGTGGTGTGTCTGGATTCAGTTTGGGAATTGGATACAGGAACTGGGTTGTTGCACTCTGAAGTATGCAGCTGTGGTTTGGAGGGAGATGGCAGGCTGGAGTGCTGGCTCAGACCAGAATCACAGGAAAATGTAGCAATGTCCGTGTCTCCAAACTCATCGATATACAGCAAATCCAGGATGTATTTGTCCAACTAGGATGAAGTATAAAGCAAGCAACAGTAATACAATCATCAAGTTTCTGTTTGACATTAAAAGGTTCTAGCATTGATTAAGTGGTTGGGCAATGGACACAATCCACCTCAGCTCTAAACTGGAGATTTTGGGGGTATACTTTTAGATCAGGGCAGGCAACATTATCCAGAGAGGGCTGATGTGGGTGCAGGGCTTTGGTCCAACCAAACACTCAACATCAGAGTCTGCAAATCAAGATCCTTAGCAAAGCCTGTCAGCTGACCAATAGAATCAGGTGTGCAACAGCTCGATTGGAACAAAGACCTGTATCCACATCAGGCCTTTCTGGGTGATATTGCCACCCATGGTTTAGACCATACTTTCTATAGCCCACCTCATTTTTGACATGGCACCCTGAAAAGGGCACAGTCAAGGTGTTGTAAATCAGGTTTATATCGTAACCACATGAGTCAGGAGCATCCAGAATGGCCAAGACGGCATTTGAGCCTGCAAAGGGTAGAAAGAAAATCCCAGTAAGTCAATGCCCTCCAGTAACTTCCCCCATTTTAGAACTATTTTTTTCTCCTCCAAAGATATAGAAAAAAAACCGCTCACCCAAAACTTTGACGTCACTCAACAGACCCAATGGCAGGGTAATTTTGAAGTCAGCCTTGCTACACAAAACCCCGATGCCACCGGTTGTTTCCTGGGCCACAGTTTCTTGCATCTCTGGAGAGTCATCCACATGGTCCATTTTGTATCCATGGTTGGCAACAGGATTCGAATCGGTTCTGGCATCATCGATTTGGGCAACTGCGTTTCCATCACTCTGATCACCGCTGCTCTCTATGGAGAGAAGATAATTTTGGTGGAGGGGGGGGCTTGCTGCAAAAATAAGCTAGTCTACCACAAACTCGTCAAAAGAACCGTTCCAACACCAAGTTGTACCGAATAAATATTGGAAATTGAATTCATCTGGTCAACAGGGGGAGCTTTTAACGCATTTAGCTGTGGTATCAAAGCCTCATGTTGATATGACCAACTAATCTTCGGCTAGTTAACAACGAGCTAGTTCACGAGTCTTTTTAGCCGAATACACACAAAAAAGTAACATAGTGGAGTGGCAGAAACACATGTAGCATGAAGTAGTAAGATCCAATATCATAACTCAACTAAAATCTGAAGAAATGGCCTGATACAGTGCACATGTTAAAGGGGAGATTATCGAACTCACCCCATTCTAACGCCTCGAAATAACTGGAGAGTTGGGTGTCGTTCAGCACACGCCAGTCTCCAGACACACCCAGGATTTTAGACACGGGTTCCCAGTCCTGGAACGAGACCACCAAGGCCCATGTTAAAACCAAAGGTACGCCGATCGCCTGCCAAGCCATTTGGACCCGTGTATTGCTCTCCAAAGACCGACGACGGTATGGCAGGTGCATCTTCATGGGTGCTATTTGTACTGGTTCCTCAATTGAAATCAGCTGTCCGCTAATTAGCAATCAGCAAACTCTCGCGGGAACATAACCCAGGGGGCGTCACACATGTGCCTTCTATTATTTATAGGTTGTGCAGTTGTACTTCCAACATGTACGTTTAAGAACGCAACAGTAATATGGTCTATATGGTCCTATGTATAGCTTACAGCTGTGATTAAAACCCACACCACTGTGCGGTGAACAAAGTTAGGGTTTTGCATGTATCCACCTCCAAAAGACTTGAAATCCTCAATCCTTCCAACATACAAATGTGTCCTTGACTCTGTCGTTTTAGCCCTGGAGCACCACCAATCCTGCGACCATGTGACGACCACCCTACCTCCTGAGGTATGATAGGCTACATACATACATAGTTCAGAATCACAGTTCTATGTTGTAGATGGGCCCACTGATGGCTCAATATCCACTGATGCTTTTTGTTTGGACCATTAAGTGGCATAAAAGCTGCTTCTTCTGCAATGCACAATGCTCAAAATACACAATAGCTTGCTTTAGAATTAGATATATGATGGGACTTGATAGCCTCTCTGAGGAACCATCACCTTATTGTGGTGGAGAGGTTTGAGTGTCTCGATGAACCTGATATCTATTTTGTTTGGAGTCTTGTGCTCCTGTTTGGGTCTCCCATGGCAAATTGGTCTCTGGTGAGGGACCAGACTAATAATGGATCAAGAAAACCCCATGAAAGTTCCAGGAAGAAGCGACGCTACTCTGCTCAGAGGAAGCCCGGGGCCCTCATCTGGAGCCAGGCCCAGAAGGAGGGCCCGTCAGCGAGCACCTGATGGCCGAGTTTGCCACGGAGTCTGGCTGGGCTCAGCCCCAAAAAAACAACGTGAACACTTCTCCATCCTGTAGACCCACCACCTACAGGAGGAACCATTGGGGTCAGGTACACTGCCAGACAGGTAGCAGTGAAGGCAAAGGGTCTTAGCGGACCAGACCTAAGCAACAGAGGCTGGCATTAGGGACGTGGAATGTCAAGGCACGTCCAGCTGGGAGAGGGCCAGGGGGTAGACCAAAGACCAGATGGAGGGATTATATCTCCACACTGGCCTGGGAATGCCATGAGATCCCCCAAATCAGAGCTAATTGATGTAGCAAGGGAAATGAAACCTTGGAGTTCCTGTCCGAAATCTGCTACCTCCGCGACCCGACATCAGATAAGCGGTTGATGGTGGATGGATGGATAGGACTTGATAGGACACTGAATCTTATCCTATCATTTTATATCTACTATTGTTGATTATTCATCTTATACATACAAATAAATCCCAGTTTTCTGATCTTACCTACAGGCTGAAATGGCTTTGCGCAGTGCTAAGTGCTTTGGAGTCGTGCTACAGCAGACTTCCAACATACACCAATTTAACACCAGGATTATTTATGGACCTAATAACTCACGTGTTAGCCCAAATGTTGTTTAAAATCTTCTCTGTGGTTTATTCTTACAAATTGTCCATCTTAATAGCCACAACAAACCATCAAGATATGAAATAGTGTCTCATATTGTGTGTGTGTGTGTGTTGGAGGCTTATTCGCTGCAACTGTAAATCCAAATCTGTCATTTGATACTAAGAGGCAGGATTACAGTGAATTTGAACAGAAAATATTACTCAAAATCTTACAACTTCACACACACTAAAACCATGAAAAAATTGCAGAAGACTTTATTTGAGGTTTGAAAAGTACATATTCTTCCATGTATACTGTGACTGTTCCATACCGTTCACAGAAACAAGATGGATCACCTCTTAATTCTCTCTTCAAATGATCATACATTTTCCTTATTGTTTTGAAACAGACAAACCTGAAAAAAAATGAAACGAAGGTTTATAGAAACTATAAGAGCTTTGTGGAGACTAAATTGTTACTTATAGGAGTTGGCTTTATGTTTGGGCACAAAGTTGAAGTTCTTGGGTACTGGTCCAAGGAGCATCTCACTAGCAAAGGAAAAAAAGATTATTAATCCAAAGGACTTCAAACAGCTGTTGTAATAAAACTTGGAACTTTGATTCTTGTCTTAAGTCAGCTGCATCTAAAAAGACTGCATCTCACCTAATCCTGACCCAGTCTCCAACATGTGGACTGGCCATCAATGACTCCAGATAGTTCCTGCCCATGTAGTATGGAGGTCGCTCATTAATCTTCTGAGGTACCCGTTCCAGCAGTCCGACTGGTATGTATCTGGTTGTATGTGCGTGTATGCATGTGTGTGTGAAAGTGAGAAAGGGGGAGATATATTTAGTGAAAGTGGGTCATAGACACATTACACCAATCTATTGGTAGCATTAGTCTTGTGAGTGAGACCAAAATATTTTTACAAAAAATCACATATACATACTTCTGACTTGAATGTGTAAGAAACTAAGAAATATTTTATGACAATTCATAAAAAGTCATCTATATTCATTGTTTGGGAATGGATTTCCCCAGCTAATCTCCACTGGATTGCTAATGCAGCCCTGCCATGGCTGGAAGAGTGGAGGTCAAGCAGTGTCCCACCATCAATAAGAACATTATCCTTCAAAATGACTTGAGTACTACAGCAATACAAAGGAGTTACTTAAAAAAGTAAGGTTTGGGGAAATAGCTTGGCCTTCAACTGGCTGGAGAAGCCGTTTGGGATTTCGCGTGAATTGAAGAATGCACATGGAGGTGTACTCCCTCCCAACCACTAAAAGGTTTGTAAAATGGAGGGCCCTTGAAAGGACAGAGTGATGGGCATGCCAACCAGGAGAGAAAAGGCAGTACTCTTTACCCAAATCTCTGGTTGCGGTTTCTCACCTGCACATGAAAGACAGCCACTCTAACAAGAAGGTGCGGGTCCTCTCCAGGCCCTGGGTGTCTGAGCCCCAATGCTCCAGACCATAGTTGGTGAAATCTCTAAGGACGTCGAGTCGCTCACTGGATGAAATGTCCCAGTTCCGTCTTTCTTTGATTTCAGTGAAGATCCACGGCTTGATGAGAGCTCCCCTGGGCACAGCATTGTAATCACAGGACAATTCAGATTTAGGAATTCAAGTTTCCATCAGCTTATTAGATACTATAACACAGCCATGATACAATGTAACATAATAGTTTTGTTAGTGTGTGGCCTGTACTTCCCATGATAGTCATATTCACTCATTTCATTTTTAAATCATAAAAATTAGCATCCCATTGGTCATGATAAATTGTATTGTGCCACAATTCATTTTCATTTTTCCTCTTGTTATTGCATAAAGAACTCAAAACATTTCATATTTGAGTTCACAGTCTTGTTTTGTTGTGCATCAATCACACACAAATTCAAAATGTTGCGCTAAGACTGTGTTAGGACTGATATCATACCAAGGTTAAACTAAACCAATAACACATCTGAGAATAGATATTAAATAATATACTAACCTTGCAATCATTATTCCAGAAACCCCAGTCTCTCTTGCCTTCATGGCATCCACATAGGACAAAATATCTCCATTACCTGGTACAGAAGGTTACAAGTAGTGTCATTTACCAAGGCACTTGTTTAAACTATACTTTGTGTGAGCACCTAAATGCTGATCAGGATTTGCCAGATTAGTTTGCCATACTAGTTTATGTCACATATTTTAGATGTATATCCATCTTTTTCTAATATATATTACACTGCAGTGAACTGAAGACACAAGAAATGGCTAGACAATGGATCATGATTAATGTAAGCTTCAATAAATTGAGAGTAAGATAAGGTTTTATTCAAAGTTACATGTGCAAAGATGAAAATAGGAAAACAGATCACACACACTAGGACTACCACCGTACTTCTATATGTAATGTAGTGTGTAGAAATATTAATTCTTCTGCTGTCTCTTATTTGTATGGAAATGATTCTAAACCACATACCGTAAAGTGGGATAGGGCTAGCCAGCTGGGAACAGGTGTTGATATAGTCCCAGTCAGCTAACTTTGTGTAGCGCTGCTCCCTGGATCGCCCATGCAACTGCCAGGAAAACAACTCCTTGTTAATAGTAGAAATAATAATAATAATAATAATGTACTTTATTTCTATAGCTTTCTAATTTCACTCAAAGTGCCTCAACTAACAAGAAATAAAAGTGTCAGTTCACTGACAAATAAAATGCAAAGATGAACAATAGACATTTTTTAAAAAGTTTAAAAAAATTGAAGAACTGAAGAATTGAAAAGGGGAATCAATTAAACAAGGTGCAACATAAAAGAGAAAATGAGAAATATAAGACAAAAAAGGAATATTAATGAAAATAAAGAAAGTTTCCAACACACAAAAAAATCCCATACTCCACACATCCATCTGTGACATGAGCTATCTGTGGCTCTACTGAGGTAACACTCACTGTGATCATGGACACTCCCCATTTCTTCATCTCCGGGATGAGTTTGTGTGCAACATTGCACTTTTCCTGAACACCAGTGCGAATCTTCACAGTCAAAGGGACATCAAGGACCTTACGATGGAAAACTCATGTTCTCATTCAACACTGAATTTGGTCTAATAATCTTATTATTAAGAGAGGTTTAGAAAAAATAAACCTAGTGAATTTCAAATGGGCAAATACTTTGGATGTTAAGTGTGTTCAAAACTTCACCAAGAACTGATTTGAATTATTGGACTTGATAATTTTCAATAACCAAAGTCACAAATAATCTGAATGTGGCTGTTCTTCTAGGAATATCAAGGGGTTTACATTTCTTTAAATTATTACTTAAACATATATACAATTTAACTTCTACATTAGCAAGTAATACTTACATAATTCATTCCCCTGATAATCTCTTCGAACTTTTTGTTGCGTGTCATCAATCCACAACCTCCACCCTATAAGAAGGGTGCAAAAATTGATGAAAATATGTCAAGAAAACCATAAAGAGGAAGAAGCTTTATGTACTTGGAAGTTTTACCTTCTTGTAGACAAGGTCGATGGGACATCCGGAGTTAATGTCTACAAAGTCAACATCAATGTTATTGTTGATGAGCTCTGCACACCTTGTCATCGTGTCAGGGAAACAGCCCTCCACCTGGGAAAACCATTCAGAATATCACAACACCCACTTTTCCCACCAATGTATACATGATAAGATCTAAAAATCCTGATCCTTAATTAATACATAATTTCCTATACTAACAGGAGCTGGTGCTCTATCTATAAAACATGAGGATGAATATAGCCCATTTGCTAAACGACAGCTTCAGAAATAGCCACATTATTTCAATACCTGGACGCCAAAGAGGTCTTCACTTTCATGCCTCTTTAGAAGGGCCCACTCTGACATCTGCCCCTGCAGTAGGTTAGTGCACATGGCCATCTCTCCACAGGTAATGTCTGCACCGAGTCGCTTGCAGACACGGCGGAAAGGCAGATTTCCACACTGAGGGACAACATGAGAATCATTACAAACAAGATATTCTCATTGTTTTCCTTCATCTATATCAATGATGAGGTGACGTCTTGATAAGTTAATCGCATTTAATATTTACAAATACACTGATCAGCCATAACATTAAAACCAGTAACAGATAAGTGAATAACATGTTACAATGGCATCTGTCAAGGGATGGGATATATTAGGCAGCGAGTGAACAGTTCGTTCCTTAAGTTGATGTGTTGGAAGCAGGAAAATGGGTTTACATAAGGATCTGAGTGACTTTGACATGGGTAAAAATTGTGATGGCTAGATGACTGAGTCAGAGCCTCTCCAAATCAGCAGGTCTTGTGGGGTGTTCTTGATATGCAGTGGTCAGAATCTACCATAGTGATCCAAGGAAGGACTACTGATGAACCAGTGACAGGGTCATGGGTGCCCAAGGCTCATTGATGTATATTGGTGTATATTTGGTGCTGATTTCAATTTGCCAGTACTTACCGTTGTAAGAGGAGCGAGGTAGAGCTTGTCTCGAAAATCCACCTAGTAAAAACAAAGAAACAAATCTGCTAAATACCAATGACAATACAATACAAATATTTGTTTCCGCCAAACAATGCTCTTCTCATTATGAAGGTGCTTACCGCAATTTAGCATTATGTAGCTACCAGTCTTTTAATGTCTAATAGACATTTTCACTGATTGGCCAATATTTATTTACACACTTGTCTACCTACCAATGCAGACAACTATTCTACCTACTTCAGCTGCCATTTACTTATACCTATTAGAAACCTAGTTAGGAAGTTGGTGGAGAGTGAAAGGCTACAGAACAAATTTACCTGCTTCTTTTCACATGGGCGCAATTTGATGACATCAGCGTCAGTCAAAGGCCCCACAGTCTTGACTGGCAGTTGGCTAGCTGGACTGGCCTACAAATGTTCAAAAAGCAAATAAAGGCAAACAAAGTGATACTTGGCAAAATATGCAAATCAATTAAACTTACCAGATGAATCCTTAATATTTTTTTATGTCTGACAACATTATCTGTTTAGCAATAGAACAAACAAAAATATCAGTGTTAGACTTAGCTTTGCTGAAAGAAGCATGTTGCACCTGTGTTTCTGTGGCAGTGGATTTCTGTAGATCCTCTCCCCCAGAGCTCTGAACAGAGATTTCAGCTGTGCAGGTATCTCCTTAGAGTAACAGAGTAATTAACTGTCAGAGCTGTCACCATGGTTTAGAAGTGAAATATCTCAACCATACTCAACCATAAAGCCTAATTCAATCTCAAGCTGCAGCCTGTTACTTTTGAAGTCTTAATCACCGACTCAGATGAACATATCATTTAACATATCATTGTTCTTAAGCAAAATGGTTTTCAGTTAGTTAAAGCTTTACAACACAGGTTTCAAATTTATTATCTTCACCATATAACTCAATTTGTCTGGAAAGTGGGCTTATCCTACCATTTCCATGGTGTTTTCCTGGACCCTTGTCTTTGCCAATCGTTTTGAGGTACTCAGCAGACTTCTTAAAGGAAACCTTGTGTTTCCTCAGACAATTCTGAAGGTCTTTACCCAAGAGGTTCTTGACAACAGTCCTGCTCTCATAAGCCTTAATGAGATCTTCATTCACTATATTCTTAAAGTCAGGAGAGGTGTGCGCCTTGGCAAAGCGGCAGGACAGTCCAAAGTGGCATTTCCCAAACGTGTCATACAGATAGCAATTTTTGCCAACATCGGCATGCTTCGAGGCCATGTATTCAGCAGGATCATGAAGATATCTGCATTTGTCTTTGTAAATGCATGTCCCGTTCTCCTGCATCAAAAGAAATTTTACAGTGGTACATAAGCAGTATAGACAAAGTCAGAAAATATAAATCAGTACTGAAAGGTTAACAAGGGTTTCATACCCTGATGACAGAGACACACAATCGTTTGTCTTCATAACTGGTGGGTTTCTTATGAGGCCTTGACTTATTTTGTCCCCGTGCACGTTTACCATCTGGCTTTTCTACTTTGCCCGTATCCTCAGTGTCAAGTTTGAGCTTTTTTGCCTCGGGCTCTTCCACAGATCCATCTGTTGTCTCATTGGGAATATCATTAGCAATGACATCTACTCCTTCGGGGCCCTGCCATCTAGAGTCTAGAAACTCATGGAATTTTTCTTTGGTTGTTTGGAATCTGTAAGCACATCAAAAAATATTGTCATGTTGCAAGCCCAGATTGTGTAGCTATCCCTTAAAACACATGATGATAAAAGATCCAGGTAGAGTGTATTGACAATTAAGTAGTTATACAGCAGCAGACAAAATCGTAATTGTGTCTCACCCTTAGTTTTAATGTTTCATTTTAAATGGCAGTATTTCTGTGAAAACACTAGCCTTCCTATAACTGAAACATTACAACTCTCAATGACACGAATCAAAACGTTGGTGTAAAATGTTGCCATGACATTACACTTAGCTACTCACTCAGTTTTAATGGGAGCTGCGCCCTTTGCAAGACCATCCTTCCAACCACCAACAGGTATTTCTGGTGCTTTCTCCATCACACCCTTATCATCTTCATATACTTTCTCCATTCCTTTTGCGGAAATGGTAGTTAGTTTTGATAAAAGTTACATTGCTTGACAAAAATGACTGAAATTATCCTGAACTTGAGACGTGGAGAAGTATATCTGACATATTATATGCTGATAGAATGCTGTCAAGGATCACTAAAGCCAACATGCATCACAGTAGCTTTAAGATTCTCTCATACGAACATCACAGACCTCGTTCTTTGACACTACAGTTAAATCCACGCAAAGCCAAAAGAAGTAGTAGGATAATCACTTAAAAACGAGACAAACTCGAACAAAGCCTGAGATCGACTACAATCTCCTGCCAATCACTGATGCAAAGCAGCTTTGTGAACGGACATGAAAACTTACAATATGAGGTCAATATCTCGTTGTCGACAAATTGCTCTGAATGCTTTGGGTGTTTAATATACTCAATTAAGTATGCAAAAATCACAAGAGTCGCGTTTCAAGCCATGGTTTAACTCGAACACGACACGTTACGACCAAGATGGGTTAATGATGTCCACCTGTTCGAACTAAACTATATTGCCATCTTTGCTGACGACTTACAAACCCAAACTCCTCTGGCGTGCACACAATATGCCAACAGTTAAAGTTAGACGGATACTATCCTGTTAACTATAGAGTTGCTGGCATTTATATCTAATGTCTTAGCAGCTGTTGCAAAGAGTTAAAACGTGGCTAACGTAGTTAACAACCTTCCCAAACCATATACCTGCAAATATGCCACAATCCCATCTACACGGCGTGAGGATGCACTTGTGCGCTGCAAAGAAGAGTCCGTCTGATAGTGCTTACCCAACATTGGTTCCGCACTGGAACGATATTGCGGGTGAAGAAACACAACATCAACAAGAAAGAAGAAAAATGTAGAAGGCATTGCTCCTGGTGGCACTGTTTTCCACCATGGCATAGTTCAGGAGGTAGAGTGGGTCGTCTAGTAATCAGAAGATTGCTTGTTTGATCCCCAGCTCCTTCGGAAAGGGTGCTGAAGTGTCCTTAACCAAGACATTAAACTCCTAACTCCTCCTCAGGTGCTGCATCTGCCCATTGCTCCTATATAATAGGATGGATTAAATGCAGAGGACAAATTCCATCGTAAGAATAGAATGATTCAACAAACTGGCTCTCTGGTGCTGATTATAAAAAAGGTATAACAGAATAGTCATTCAAATTCCTTTAAAAGCAGCTAGGGGGTACTTGATGAGTATCCAAGTTAGGTTGTGTGGATCATACAAAACAAATCTTTAAAAAAACGAGGCACAACAATTGTCGTACAAATCTGAAAAAA
Organism: Regalecus glesne; assembly: GCA_900302585.1. Taxonomy (NCBI): domain Eukaryota; kingdom Metazoa; phylum Chordata; class Actinopteri; order Lampriformes; family Regalecidae; genus Regalecus; species Regalecus glesne. The sequence goes on from OMLC01069155.1 coordinate 37,530, forward strand.
CTGTCACACAACCCTATCATTTAACAAATCACATACATATCACACGTGAAGACCTAGTGAGAGAAGACAGAGTATCTTGAGTCTCAAGGCCCTTTGTTGGGTTGAATCTTTTAGCTATGAACCAAAATATGTGCAGTATTACCAGTTTTTATTCTGATACATACTATACTATAGTAACATTGCTTTTGTGTTGATCTTTTCTAATCTTACCAGTGTGCCTATAAAACAGGTCTGTCTATTTGGTGGTGGTATTTCCTTTCTGACTGCAAAACCTGAAAAGTTCCATTTTCATCATCATTAAAAAAAACTGAAAACAAGACAAAGAATTTATGAGTAATCATAGTGATTTTATTTTTTTCAAATCTCTAAACATCAACTCAGTGATCCTTGGACTGGGCTGAAAGAACTGACATTAAACAAATTGTACAACATTACAGCATCCATTCACTCATCTGAAGAGACAGCAATTTTTTCTATCTTTGCATTAAACCGCTTTTGACTAGTGTTCAAAATATTGATGCCATTCGTTACAAAGTCATATCCCACATTCTGCAATTCCTTTAGACGCTCTGTAATATTTTTTGTGCTGTAATCCAAAACCCTAGGTTTTTCTATTATCTGCTGAATAGTTATTCCCCCATTTAACAGGCAATTCAGTTTGGTACGCAGTGTCTCTGACCCGATATACAGCACCTTAGGATAGGTGACTGTGAGTTTTTTTATGTCATCTCCGTGACAACCAAGTAAAGCCATAATCTGCTGAAGTTGTGTGAAGTTACTTTTGAGATACTCATTGGAGAGGTCCAGAATTTCTGCCCCACCACCTTGAAGGAGAGATAAGAGTTCAGGATCACTCAGCTTGAGTAAAGTTTTCAAAATGTCGATGTTTTTCTTGACTCTCTTTGTGCTACGAATGAACATGTATAGATTTCTTGTTACAACGTTTTTGGCAAACTGGTCTGGATCCCCTCCACCAAGTTCTACACAGACATCCTCCAGAAACTCCACCATCTGCTTATTAAGCTCTACACTATTAGAGAAAGTCCGTGGTGCTGTAGTCAGCAACCGGTGCAGGTCCTTAGTGTTTAAACCCATTGAGATCAGGTATAATATGTTTTTTTCCAAGTTTTCATTGTCACTGGAACGAAAGAAAGATTCTGGTGAGCGGTCCAGGATATTCACCATCTCTTCGTCACTCTGGAAAATGTTTCTCCACAGCTCCCAGCGTTGTTCCAAGTGATCAACCGAGCGGGTGATGGAGCGGGGAAAGCGAGATATGATGCTGGCAATCACTTTCTGGCTGGCACCTTTGTTCTGAAGAAACTGAACAAGGCCTTGGTCATTTATGATGCTTTTTCGCAGTACCCCAGGTTGGCGCTGGCGTGCCATCTTTACATCCACCCCCATAAGACAAAGACGCTCAAGCAGCGACCTATTCTCTATGACCTGTGCAGACTTGATCTCTCTGACTTTTGGAGTAGCAGTGCAAAAACCTCTTGGATGGCAGGAGCCTGCCACTTGTACCAGATGAAGGGAGGGGCTGCATTTCAATGGCAATGACTGGCGTAGATGGAGAAGAGTTCTGATGACAGGAATTGCAGCCATCTTCTTCCAATGCCGTTACAGAGCTGCTACAATAGACTTAATTTGAGAAGAGAATGAAAAGGATTAGCAAAAGCAAACAAGAGCAATCACAACTATAGTAGAATCAGAAGTCACCATCACGTTTGGGGAGCTATAAAGCACAGAACAATATGTGATTTAACGAATATTAAAGTAATGTCTCCACTTTTCTATCCATCGTCACATCACACCTTAGACTGACTACAAGCCATCTTCTTGTACCCATTAAGTGCGCTTAGTGAGGGGATACTTGATATCATCATTCTTAAATGACGGGCAACTTCAATAGTATTCAAATTAAAATATCTTATTCCAAACAAAATTCAACTACATAATTCTCAATAAGGAATCCAACAAATATTTGTTTGAAAAATTAGCAGGAAGAAGTTAGCATTCTAATTAAAATTAATAAACTTAAATTATAAATAATGAATAGGAATAACACGGAGTATGTGCACTATATCGGAGATTCCCCTTTTTGCTTAACGGGTGTCAAAGACTCCACTGCTATAATGGAGATAACAGAAACTGGGTTCATCGCGTTAAGGACAACCTAAGCGTGTTCGGCTGAGGACATAGTAGAAAGGAAAATTGTGCATTACCATTACAGCTCTGCCAGGTGGTGCTTTATCAATAATTCCAAAATAAAGTGTATCGTTTACGCATATCAAAAACATCCTAATAAGTCAATAAAATAAAAATCAAGCGGTATGTAAATTTGATCTCCCTGAGACCAGCGATGCAAAGTTTCTGTAGTGTAGCTGTTACCACTTCCTCCGCTTTGATTGCGCTGGTGGACGTATACATGTGTATATCGCCATCTATTGTACTGGAGTTGTAACATCATGACTTTATACTGCTACTACAGCACTACCACTATTACTACTCATACTACTATTACTACTACAACTACTATAGTACGAGACTATTATTACTACAAGGGGGGAAAGGGAAGGTTTATAAGATGTCAGTGAGACCAGTGATGTTGTATGGTTTGGAGACGGAGCTGAAAGTGCCAGAGTTGAGGATGCTGAGATTTTGATTAGGAGCGACGGAGAATGACAGGAATAGGTTGAGTATACTGGACTGCTTGAAGATTTACTTTGAGTTGTAGAAATATCCATGGGGGAGTGCTGCTAATAATAACTTCTTAACGATGTTGTCTAGTATCTAATTTGCCATGTTTCACTTTCTCGTTGAGGTCTCATTGGACACTCTCGTCAACCCGCACCAAGAAGGTCCCGAGTTCAAACCCCAGGCCATTCCATGTCCTTTCTATGTGGAGTTTTCTGGTTCTCCCCATGTCTGTGTAGCTTTCCTCCAAGTGCTCTGGTTTCATCCTGCCATCAAAAAGACGTACATATTAGGGTTAATGCTCCTGCCTGTATCCCTGGGCAAGGCAATAGGAACAAGAACTGCAATTGGTCCTCCGGAGCTGCAGCTGCTCACTACACAGAGTGGCTTTCTTCCTTTCTTTACCATAAAAAGCTCTACACACCCAACAGTTCTGCAGAATAGTTGATGCTACACCTCTATTCAAATCTACTGTAGTGTGGTTTAAGAAAACGGAATGGGTGCTCTTCCCTCCAGTAGATGGAGGTATGCTTACACGGGATGTTCTTGAGTAGATATAATCCAAAGGTGTCACCAGATTCAGTCACGATATTACCAGACCTTAATTCACCCTTGAGTTTATTCCATGAAACATCGAAATAGTTCTTTTGAGCTATGTCTGAATAAAAGGTGTAAAACAGAAACTCTGTTGTTCCTCCTCCATGACAAGTACCACAATCTGCTGGGTAGTCATTGTGATTCTACATATAAAAGGAGCCAATTGGTTTCTTTTAGATTTGGTGGGTTTTATTCAGTTCATCTGCAGTTATACTCCAGCACAGGTAACTTCACAAGTGGAATCACACCATATCATGTTCCTCTGCACATTGCATCATTATCAATGCAAATTGTAGTCTTTTCTTGGATGGTGAGCTATGGAAGCACCTCATACTTTATTCATGGTAGACCTCTGAGGATTTCATGTGCCAGATGGCTCTCTTTCATGCCTGTGAGCGGCCCATCTCGGCATATACGTAGCAGGGCTTGCGAGCAAAAAAGCCAACAACTTATCAACCCATTCCCTTAATCAATGTGTTCCCACCTAATGAATATTTAATTGTGGCAGAGTGATATCTTCATCATCAAGTCGATCTTCACCTCACAGCTGTAAAATTAAGCTGCCAACTGCTCCTATACAACAGGAGGGGTTGAATACAGAGAACAGATTTTATTGACTGTATGCACAATGACAAATTAATAAAGCTTCTTCTTCTTTTCCACTTAAACAAGCTGTAGCTACACTTTGTCTACAACATGGAAGCAGATGGTTTTCAAATCTGAACATCTATATAGTCTCAGTGCAGCCTAGTTTTTCCTCTATGACTAGGTCAGAGGTCAAAGGTCTCTTTCTTTAACCTTTCTAGTATTTACTCTCTGCCAGTGCTCTCTTCAAGTCCTAAAAGTGAATCCTCACAGCCTATCAGAATGTCGATTATCGTGTCTCTGTCACTACAGGAGCATGGCGGCGGAATGTGTGGTCCAGGTGGAAAAGTTACCAGGGTAACTGCAGACCTGACACAGTACTCCAAGTCATCGCATCAATAATTGAGGCACCTAAAATTTCAGATGGTCAGCAGCTCCTGCAGAGACTGCAACTCAGACAACAAGGTGTTCAAAAGTAAAATCAAATTGTTAAGGATGTCTAAAAGAAGATGGGTGGAATTCAAAATCTGCCAGACAATAAGCTGCACAGCGCCGGTCACCCGACGCCACAGACCCACATCTCCTGCTGCTGCAGCTTCTGCTGCTGGTACGTATCCAACTATCAGTTTCACTCATATGTGTGAGATTCTCTTTTTGTATTATGAAACATATGATAGTACATAGCAAGTACCATGAGAATCAGACTGGAGAGGCTTTGTAAGTGTGTTTTGCCCCAGTAGTCAATTAAATACTTGCATGATCAATTATGCATGTAATTCTTATGACATAAGCCTTATGTCTGTGAGCCCTCCAGCTCAACCTCATCTCCTACTTTTCCTTATTTTATGGAAACTGATATTTGGGCCTCTGGCCTGTCTGACATCTCATTAGTGATGAAGATAAGGCTTAACACATTGCTATGTCTGACAAGGATGAACGTTGTCTCTATAAGAAACAAGTTTAATGAAGCGAGCTTCAATTCGAAGGATCAGCAATTATGGAAGACTGCAGTCCAAGTCATTTAACTGTAGAGTACTGAAATGGTGACACAGTAGTGTGCAGTGGGAACCACTGGCTAATTGTCAGCTAATTGGAAAACACAGAATACATAGTGATTATCTATTACTAGTACTACTACTACAACTATTACTACTGCTAGGGCGACTGCTGCTACTACATACTCCTTTCCCATTTAGGTTTATTAAACCAGTTATATTTATGAATCCTGATGCAAAAGCCATTGAGTCATTGAATCATTTCTTTTCCTTTCGGCGGGTATGGGGATAAAATCAACATAATTATTAATAATGTTGCTTCTAAAAGAGTGCCTAAGATTCGGTAGCATAGCTCCGGAGCGAGGGTGATGATCTAGTAATTGGAAAATTGGTGGTTTATCCAGGATTCCTTCAGAAAAGATATCACAGTGTCCTTGAATAAGACACTGAACCCCCAATTTATTGGGAAAACAGATGAAAAATTAGCCAGTGGCTAAATCTGGCATATTCATATTCTAACTGATCCTTAATATACACTATCACAATAAAGTAGATTATTATTATTAATAGAAGTGTTATCACCATAATCATACACCCAATCTCATGATGGGTTAAACATAACAATGTTACTTTTTATCTAATCTGCAAAAAAACATTCTTAGCATGCAGTACATTTTATTCCTATTTTGTGTTGAAATCCTAAACATATTTTTGTAAAAATAAACAACCAGCATAACAGCACAGAAGAGGCACTTGCTATTGAATTATCAGTCCATACGGAATACACGACAGATCAAAATGAATAAAATAGAATTTTAAAAAACCAAATACGTATGACTAAAAATAATAATAATTCTAAAATAAAGGGAAGACGGGCAGGATTACTTTTTGTAATGATGTTTGAAAATGTTGTTTTTAGTCTACCTCACTAAACTGAATCAGATATCAAATTATTTCAATGGATTTTTTGCGAATGAATCGAAAATGTAGCAACCAGTATAAAAAGTGAACTCATATAAACATAACCAGCATTTATTCAGACTTACATGTTGAATAAGCGCGGCTGACAGCGCACCTCGGTGACGTCAACGCGACAGTCTCATCGTTACGTGGAAAACATGGCGGCCAAATTGTGACTACACCAAGGAGCCTGCTTTTAGCACTGACACCGGCGCACAGTTTCGGGGGAGCTCACCGATGCGAATTAAAAGTTGCTTTGTAATAATTAATTTATCGTAAGCCTTTAGGACCATCGGTGCTATTTCGTATGAAGCCATTCTCCCTTCGTTTGAGCCACAGAGACAGCAGTAATGGAAGACGAGGAGAGGCAGAAGAAACTCGAGGCCGGCAAAGCAAAGGTACGCTACACGTTTTGCTTTTTTTTGGTCCTACTATAAGTCAGAAAATAATATTATTTGCTTTAGTTCGTGTGTTGCATCCCTCTGTGTGCGTCTTTAGGCGTGTCATCAACTTGTTGTGTCATGGTTTGGTGTGTCAGCTGTTTGTACCCCCCTCACCACCCCCATTTCCCCCATTGCTCTACTCAGCTGTCATTCTTGGAAAATATGCGCCCTGCGCTGTCTTGGCAGATCTTATTCACAGCACATATGTCTTGAAAAATGACTTCCCTAGTGCTTTTTGTTCCCTCCCAATATCTCTTATCATGGGAGTGTACGCAAGCAAACCCATCCAAACTGTATTTCAGGTGGCTTTCGATCCTGTGTGACAAGATTATTAGACCCTAAGCTAGTTTAAGAACAGTCCCACCATCACCCCACCCACTGAGATGCTCAGAGGATGATCCCTTCAGTCACACCACATTGTTTGTCCACACCAGCTTCACCAAATCTAGTCACAACCACCTGCACATAGCAGGTGGAATATATACATACATACATACATACACTAGAAACCACCAATAGGAAATAATTAATTGACTCTGTAAGGTGTTGTATACTGAAAATATTACTGTTATCATAGCAAAAAAATACTCCACCTGATACAATTTAGGGATAGCAAAGGCAAAAACAACAAATCCAGTTTATTTGTATGAAAAATCAAAAGAAAAAAAGATAAGAAAAGTATTAATTGATTAAAGTTTTGATGATTCCCAGTTCTAATCCTTAGAGTGCTGGTGTGTGTGATATTGGAGGAGTCATCTTGTATCTGGTGATTTACTGTTTGGAGTCCCGTAGTGAGTTGTCCAATGGCATAACCATGGTTATGACTTTGGCATCTGTGTCAATGAAAGGGCCTCTCAATATCCTAGGAGAAATAAATGCTGCATTTTGCCTCACACTACATTTGGCAGTGTGACAATCCCCATTTGCAGTGGAGATCATTGGCAATGTGATCAGTGACCTTATCCCTGTTGTTGGAGGCCATTAGCTGATGCGGTTTTGCTTTGAAGTTTCTCTATGGAATAATATTCTGTAGTGAAGTGTGGGTAACTGCCAGCATCATATGGCTGGAAATGCAAGACGACTTGATTCAGGCCTTGAGATTCTTCTCTTGATATATTCTCTTTGAAATGGTCATACCTTGGTACTGATGAGCTGAAGAGTTTATGGGAGCATTGGAGTACCCCATAAAAATGAATCCTGTACACCAATAATTTTTAGTATCTTTAAGATGAGAGACCTTTTAAATACAATGGGCTATGCTCCTTTCTAAAAGATGGCTTATCATTGTTGTAACACCGCATTAGACTATACATTAGACACATTAGTCTGACAGGCCCCATTTGTTTTGCAGCAGAAAAGGGCGAGGTCAGTGTATTGAGAATATTTACTGAACTGTGCAATCATACATATTGAAAGCTGATTCTTATTAGTAGAGGAACAGAAAAAAGAAAAAAATAACAATTCCCTTTTAAGAAAGGTACATATTAATGAATATTTAGAGTCAAATATAAATATGCCAGATTTAGCCATCAGGCTAATTTTCATCTTTGCACCTAGGATTTGTTTCCAAAGGTGTCTTAAATAGTCTGAAGGTTGGTGGAAGAGACTGTCAGTAGACAGTTTAGGAACAGCAAATCACAACTTGATCTACTTGCCAAAGGCCTTCGGATAATCTTCCAGGAGTCAGTGATAATCATGGCCCTGCTCTGTCCTATGTTTGGGACAGACGATGACTCGTATTACTCGTGCAAGGAATTTAATTCCCTGGAGAGTTACTTTTAAGATACAATCCTCACTAGACTTAACACTGTTATTGAACATTTTCATCATTGGTAAGTTTATGAATCAAACTGTTTAAAAGTTGTCCAGTTTTCATTGGCCATGACCATGTGGTGCTTTTCCTGTCTGCAATTGCATTTCCTACTTTATTAACTGCAGCTACCTGAAAATATCAGTCTGAACTATCTCTACCCTTCAGAAGCATACGATTTTGACGTATATGTAGCTTTAATTAGTTGTGTTATACAAAGGATTATCTTGAAGGCAAAAAACAGCATCAGGAAATCAGGGATTACAGCTCGGTGTCCCCGGTGAACTCTAATCATGATGATGCTCTTCTCCTGGTTCTTTGGCTTTAGCGGTACTCACATAATGCAAAATAAGTTCTATAGTGTATGAACCTGTTATTTTGTTAGAATACTTACGGACAGAAATAATAGTAGTTCATAATATTGTGCCTTGGTTCTTGCTGTTTTGCAGCAAAGTGCCTGCTGTCTTACATGGCAGGTTCTCTTTGCAAACTACAAGTCTTGCTACCTCACTGCAAGACAGAAAAAAATAGTTCATCTTTTTTGGGGGAGCAATTTAGTTGCTAAATGTGGCTTTGCAGAATAGGCTTGCAAAACATGAACCTGACCAGATATGCATTGGACTTGCGAGTGACAACATTCTTATACAATACAATTTGAATAATGTCTTGATGGATGCTCAATAATCCAGGTGAGGGAAATCATAAAACAGGTGAATTGGTTCAACTGGATCAGAAGTTTATTAAGAAACGTTTTGTCACTCAAATATGTCCCCTGTTTAAGTGACAAAACGTTTCTGAATAAACTTCTGATCCATTTGAACCAATTCTGCTTTTTTGTGAACACCCTGAATAATCTAGATTGATATTTTACATAGCCTCTATGCATAAATGGTTCCTATATTTTATCATAACAAAAAATCTGATATGAGGTGGAAAAATGCAGGTTTTCTATTGTAAACATACACATCATTATTATCATTATTTTTATTATTAATATCTGTAAGTTACCTATATCATTTCATTAGATAATTTTCTGTTTTTTATCACTTCAAAAACATTTAGTTGAATTTAAATTAGTTATATTTACTGAGCCTGCTCTCAAGATACCAAGGTGCCTGTCAACTTTACTTGGAATAGGAGACTGCACCATGAGGGTGAATTTCTCTTAAGAGGGCTCTGTCTAGTTTTGGTTAGCAGCATGTTCTCTGTCATGTGCTTGGCATTTAAGCTATTCTAATGGGCGTGTGATATAGACCTACTCTGTTAAGATATTAGTGTGTAACCTTGATGTGTCTTTGTGCTGGAACGCCATTAGATAAGCCCTCAGTGTTGCTTTTACGATGGCTAAGTACTGCCCCAAATATATTTGATTTATTCATTAAGTTGCATTGTGGCAAAGTGGTTAGCACTGTTGCCTCACGGCAAGGTCAAGTTTTTAATCCCGTATTAGGTGCCTATCTGTGTGGAGTTTGCATGTTCTCCCTGTGTGTGTGTGTGTGTGTGTGTGTGTGTGTGTGTGTGTGTGTGTGTGTGTGTGTGTGTGTGTGTGTGTGTGTGTGTGTGTGTGAGTGTGAGTGTGTGTGCGTGTGTGTGTGTGAGAGAGAGCATATGTGT
>OMLC01069195.1:0-11943 GCA_900302585.1 Regalecus glesne
GTGCCTTGTCGAAGGTCAAATCCGGCTCCGAAAGTAGTCTGCGCTGTATGCGATCATCTCCGATGCCACAAACCAGTTTATCTCGTATCATCTCTGATAACTTGTCTCCATGGTTGCAGCCTTGGGATAATTTCCTCAGCGCAGCAACGCACTCCGTGACTGATTGCACAAGTTCATCAAAGCTCTAGTCTCTAGGATTGGCGGGGCTGACCAAGTTCCGCTTGAGGCTGTAAGTCTGACTGCCCACTGAACTGAGCCATATAGCTTTCTGTCGACCTGCATTGTCGATCACATTAGCTTCAAAAAATGGTCGAGCACTTCATAATATTCCTCCCACGTCTGGGTTTGACTATCAAAAGGAGCGGTGCTTCCTACCATACCTGCCATGCTTCTTGCACTTGGTTACAAGGTCCGGGTGTGTTATACTAACTTAGCCACTTAGTAGCGAGTCTTAATCATTCATCTGCATCCATACGAGGCATCCTCTGTTACTTTATCCTCGTCACCATTTATGTAGTAACTCAAGGGAGAACTTCTTGTTGAACACAGAGGGGTTTATTTTGTCGTATTTCCCGTCAGGATAGTATACCCCCAACAGAGAACAAGCACACACTGGCGCTACCTTGTGGACCGTCAGACATATAACGCAAAAATAAACAGTGTTGCCACAGATACGTTATTAATCGAAATGTTGTGGAGGTGTGACTCCGCCAAACCCTCCCTTTCGAATCATTCATTCAACCAATCGGGTGCAGGCGGAGTCCTGTTGTTACCATGACAACAGTTCAAACTTTCCCACTACGTTCTTGATCTTGACCGGTTGAGACGTGGACCCTTGACAGAGCCATGTTGCGAGAGCAAAGCCCTCAAAACGCCATAAAACCTATTTCAGTGATTACAGCAGCGGACAAACAAGAACATCTGAGCCGTTCTGCTTGGAGAAACAAACCAAGTCAACCCAACAGGTGAGTTTCAGACGCAGACCTCTGAGGCCTTGAGTAATTCTCAGCGAGGGAACTCGGGCTCCACAAGAGTCAGACGCTATCCTCAGTGGTTCTATCTGTTTAAGCACCATTTTATATGGCGTTAAATAAAGTAAAATAATGCGAACATTCATATAGGCCCGCTAACCCCATACTCACGGATAGAGCTCTTTACTCGACTGGTTAACGTGCTTGCCTCTGGTGATAACGACCCGCGTTCGTTTCTCGGTTGACCCCTCCTCCCCAGTTCGCCACAGTACGATGACTTAAGATAAAATAAGACATTCCTCTATTAGTTCATATACTAATTGTCGTTAGTGTAGTGGTGATTATGCTCGCGGGAGACCAGGATTCGAATTCTGAAAATCCTAAACCTGAGCTTTATTTAAACGTAAGGTAATGAGCGCCCTGCCATCCAGTCTTATCTCTCTCTCTCTCTCTCTCTCTCTCTCTCCCTCCCTCTCTCTCTCTCCGAGTGCAAAATGCAGCACATGGGCTCTCTTATGATCTCTCCCAGCTCCAGAGCGTCAGTTCCCCAACTTGTGGTGAGTTTTTAGTCATTCTGTTTGACTGGGCTCAAAGGGTGGCCCTGGACGTGACTGTTTATGCAGAGCCTGGAGAGCAGCACTGGGTGTCCTCTGAAGGCAGGGGCTCCAGAAATGGGGTCAGGGGAACAGCAGGAGTCGCTTCCCAATAAGATGAAGGCTAGTTTAGGTTTCACGGCACTCTGATTCAATAGGAAAGATCTCTTTATCCTGCCTTTACTCTCTCCACTGCTAACTACCCACACTGCTCCATGGACCAGCGATGTGTGCGTGCAGGTTTCATCACTCCCTGCTGTTTGTGAAGGGGGCTGATGGTGGACTTGAGGCAGGAGGGGATGGTCCAGAGTGAAAAGGACAGGTTAAATATGTCTGTTAATACCCCCACCAGCTGGCAGAGGTAGACCTTCAGGACACATCCAGGGTATCTTCTGGCTGACCACGTTGCGAGGGTTGATCCACATGAATGAGTGGTGGATATCAGCCTCAGTGATGGAGAGAGGGGCAATCCTGGTCTTCCCCAGTGGTGGAGGAGGGGCATGAGGACGGGGGGCAGCTCAGGTCTTCCCTGGCGGCAAAGGGAGGAGCAGTGCAGGGAGGTGGTGGTGGTTGAGTGATGGCCTGATTGTCAGCGGGGGAAGGAGCATGGTGGGGTGTAGCAGAGGGCTTCAAACCTGTCATAGAAGGAATTGAGTTGATCTGGGTGGGTGGCGACCATCTGGTGGCTGGAAAGCTTGTGATGCATCCAAGTTTATTAATGGCCCATCAGAGGCTTTGTCCTCATGCCAGATGTAATCAAGAGAGAGAGAGAGGCTGTTAAGTTCTATTTAGCCCTCTATTAACGGTGGATAGCTCTTGATCGTTAACTATTAAAAAAGGCCTGATTCACATCCCAGGATGCCTGCCAGGGTAGCCTGGTCATCTTACCACAGCATGTGTGTGTTGGTGGAGCTTTTAGTGGTTATAGGAGGAGGCTGGTGACGTCTGTGTCCCTGTGCAGCCTCCACAGCTGATGAGCAAATCAACCGACGTAAGAGGCACGTCTCACTTAATCGAGAAGAAACTCAAGAAACTGTGTTTGTTATTATACATACAACTAAATTGGATCCCTACATTGAGCCCATCCTATTATATAGCAGTGAGCTGCTGCAGCGCCCGGAGACCAACTCTAGTTCTTTTTCCTATTGCCCTGCTAAGGGGCACAGGCAGGAGTATTAACCCTGACATGCATGTCTTTATGATGGTGTGAAGAAACCCACAGAGACACAGGTAGAACATGCAAACTCCACACAGAAGGACCTGGGACCGGATTTAAACCCAGGACCTTCTTATGTGAGGCTACAGTGCTACCCACTGTGGTGATCCGTTTTCATCATACCTTTTAGAGTGCTGCTATTTTTATTGAAATGTTTTTTTTTCTGCAACAACTTCACCCCTATTCGATAGCAAGGCGAGGACTGGCAGCAGGTTGTTGGGTACCTACGTACAGAGCTGGTAGAGTCGCTGAGATGTCTCCTATACGTTTTTCTTAATTTGAGCTACCTATACTGAGGCCAGCCTCACTCACCAGGATGGTGTGAACTCCACGTGGGCATCAAAGAAGCCCGTGACCTCCGCACTTGCCACCTTCCAGCCTTCGATCCTGGCTCGAATAAGTCCCTCCCGATTCTGGTTCCGTACGATTTTCACCAGGCCTGGGTAGCGCTTATTCACGTATTCCTCCAGCGGGCCCTTCAGTTGCTCTGGGGGACCACAGAACAGATATCATATAGCACACACTAATGACCATGCACAGTGCATCTGTGTCTGTATGTCACAACTCATGTGTGAACATGGATGGATGGATGATGGAAGCACACTCATACAACATGTAAACAGACACACACATGGTGATGAGACGAGTCTCTGCAGCTTTGTTCAAACATTTCCAGAGGGTGTTTGCAGCTCGGCAACAGAGGCAGTCAATTCACATTTGATCTCACGCTCAGCTGATTAGCCCTTTTCCCCACTAACCAAAAGTCCCAGACCCTCTGCCCCTGTCCCAGACACACACATATACACACACCGACATACACACAGGCATATGTATGCAGTCTCATAAATAGAAATGCTAATGAACAGCAAGGCAAACAAACACATTCACAATCAAACAGACTAATTAAGATGGCTGAACAGATAAACACAGTTGCCATGCCTTGTTTATTCTCGGTCTCTTGCACGTGCATGTACAGGGGCCTGTGGTAGCTCAGTGGTAGAGTGTTCACTTCTGATGAGCCAGAGGCTGCAGGTTCAAACCCACCACAGGACATCGGGAAGGGCGTCCAGACTTAATCCTTCAAGCTCCATCTAAATCCTTGTCCATCATTATCCCCCCCCAAACAGCCACACCCCTTCTTCCTCTTTCTGACTTCTCTGATGATCTGACCTAGTCATGTGCCTTCTCACCTTCTGTTGTCCTCTCAGGTCAGTTTAATTTCCAGACTGATGACACTGACTGTAAATCTGTCGTAACATTCCTGGAACCGCTGCAGTGTTTCCACTTCACACAACATATCAACCTCCATGTTCACAGCCAGGGTCACGTCCTGTATTCGCTCTGCTCCACTGAGCTCACAATACATCAACCCTTCAGCCTCCAGGGGCGGCATAGCTCAGTGGGTAGAGCGGTCGTCTGGCAATCAGAAGGTTACAGGTTCGATCCCCGGTCCTGCATACAGCATGTCGAGGTGTCCTATAGCAAGACACTTAACCCCTAACTGCTCCCCGAGCGCCATATGTTGGCAGCTCACTGCTCCTATATAATAGGTTGGGTCAAAAATGCAGAGAAATCCAAATTTCCCCTTGCGGGACTGATAAGGGTATCCTTTCTTTCTTTCTTTCTTTCACCTCCGTATCTGGCCAGCCAGCAATCACCACGGACGTTGACTTCCCTATCATCCCCACCTCAAAACTCAATGGCAGTACCTCCAATTCACTTACAGTTAACATGTGCAGCTCATTCCTGTCATATTTCTAAACTAAAATGGATACCATCTACAGTAAACTGAACAACCCCTCCCCCCCTTTACCGCTCAGCCAACATCAAAGTTCCTCCCTGTGTCCCAAATGGAGCCGTCCAACTTTATCTTAGGAATGGGAAGCTCCACTTGTTTTCTGGATCACATCCCATCCGATCTTGCTCAGGGCTGTCTGCCAGCTATCTTTTCACTCATCGCAGGAATCATTAACACATCCTTCAGCTCTGGTTCATCCACTTAAACCGGCTGCTGACATCCCCATCCTCAAAATACCTGGCCCAGACCCTGAAATGATCCATTTGTGGCCCATCTCCAATCTCCTCTTTCTGTCAAAAAGGCATCCCTCAGGGTTCAGTGCTTGGTCCTCTCCAGATCCTCCTTTACATGCTGTCCCTTGGTTACATTATATGTCATCATAGGTCACCACTTCCACCGCTACGCCAATGACCCTCAGCTCTAGTGTTCCACTAAATCCATCCAATCTTTATATGGGCGGCATAGCTGAGGAAGTAGGGTGGTTGTCTAGTTATCAGAGATTGGTAGTTCGATCCCTGGCCCCTGCAGAAAGTGTGTTGAGGTGTCCTTGAGCAAGACACTGAACCCCTGACTGCTCCTACGAGTGCCACACAGTAGCTGTGCTCACTGCTCCTATACGTTAGGATGGGTTAAATGCAGAGAACACATTCCACTGGCCCTGGTCATGTAAATAAACAATGACTCTACAACAACTCTCTAATATTCCCCTGTGGGACTAATGAAGGAATATCTTGTCTTTACTCAGTTGGACCAGGGTCTTTTGTGTCAGCCGGTTGAAGGCAGTCTGCCCTTTGAGCAACCTCTGTGGCTTGCCTTCACTCCAGCCCTGAGTTCAATAACAGCCAGTTTGGCTAATTAAATAAATGATCTGTCAGCTCTTCGATGGGGGAATAGATCCACGATGGCCTGGCTGCAAGTCCTCCTCTGTGCTCAGTGATAGGTTAGTAAGTACATCGGGTCAGGATATGGGTCAGGGCATAAAGTTGTTGTCTATTTTGGGCATTTTGTGTCTTGACTCTCTGGAGTGCCACACAAATGTCTACATCATATCCTGTGTCTCCGTTTTGCATGTGATGGTTTTGTGGGCTTTCATGTATGGCGATCAAATATCTATAGGATGACAAAAGGTTTGTGTTTTCAAAGCTATTTATATAATGTTCCAATTTAGATACATGTGTACAGCATGACTATTAATCACGGGGAATGGATACATAGTGCAGACATATGTCACATACAGGAGCCACAGAACACAAAAGCTAAGTGATTGTTCTGCAGTGGGGGAGGCAATTATGTTGAATCCATCCATCCGACAGGGAGGGAATCCGACTTTAATCCCCCACGCTCCATCTACGTCCATGTCCACCCCCACACCGTGGGGACTAATGGTGACATGTAAAAATGGGCATCTCTCTTTGGTTAGCAGCCATTTTGCCTCTACGGGTTTTGTTGAAATCCTTCAACACACACCTTGGAGAGGATTTCCCCTCATGTATGTTTCAGGTCTTGCCACAAGTGTGCAGAGAGCCATCTGCCCTCCTGCACTTGGGGTGTTTCTGCCTACCTGACGGTATTTGTAGGTTAAAAAAAAAGCCCCAAACGACCCACATTAGCCAGAGGGACACGACACAAGCACAAGTCACCAGCGTTCCGGAGGAGGAACTGACCGTCATCACTGTTGTCGTCGACCAGGATGATCTCCTTGAGGAGGTGAGCCGGCGTGTGATTGACGGCCGAGTGCACCGAGCGGAGGATCACGGACAGAGCCTCGTTGACGAAGATGAAGATGAGGGAGATCTGGGGCAGGTCCCTCGAATGGCTGACCTTCCTGCATCTGGACAGGAAAACACAGACACGCATTCAGCAGGCCAAACAATCCCAGTCATTAGCAGAATATTTAAAACCGCGCCCCCGCCACCTCTTACGCAACATGCACAATGTGACTGTTCACATGTGGAGGCCAGATCAGGACCCTGGCCCATTAGATTACTCATTTGCCTCACTGTGAAACTCCCGTCTGACGTCTTACATCCTCCACATGTGCTTGTTCATTCAGGGGCCAGGCTGCCAACGTGGTGTTGAGCGGCAGACCATGAGCCCTGTCTTGCTCCTGTTCAGTTGTGATCACGCCGCCTTGTTTCTGGTTAAACTGACATAATGGCTGCCTGTCTGCTGCAGACAGGAGACCTATTCTTACAACAGCCTTTGTTTAAACTCTCTGCTGCTCTAATGAGGAGTGGGAGGTCGGGATGAAGGCAGTTGGCAAACTGAAAAGTTCAAAGCACATTGCTTTGTTTCCTGGTCAACTTCCCCTGTTTTAATCCCGCTCCTCAGAATCCACTCATCTCCTGTCCAGGGTACAGTCACAACATTTGCTTTCCTAAACACCCACCCACCCATCATCAACCACTTATCTTAACTCAGGTGGTGAAGTCATGCTGGAGCCTATCCCAGCCCTGGACAGGCCACCACTCCATCTCAGGGCTGGAGCAGGTTAGGGGGTTCAGTGTCTTGCTTAAGGGTGCTTTGACATGCTTTCTGTAGAGGCCAGGAATCGAACCACCAACCTTCCGATTACTAGGCAACTGCCCTAATCCTTATGTTTCCCACAAAACCTCCGTGAAATGTTGTTTTCTAGAAAACTGGTGACATCCGATAAGGTGGCACGGCCCTCGTGAACCCCTGGCCTCAGCTGAAAGCATCTGTGATATGATGAAACCTGAAAACCAATCACGGCTGCTTATCTCCAGTTTACACACTGCTCAGCTTAATTCACAATTAGAGGAATCCTAAGGGCTAAAATATTCCCCACTTTACAGGACAGCATAGCTCAGGAGGTAGGCCGTTGGTATGGTAATCAATGGATTGGTGGTTTGATCCCTGGCCCCTGCACAGAGCATGTTGACGTGTCCTTGAGCAAGATACTGAACCCCTAGCTGCTCCCCCTGGTGTTGCAGCTGTCCACTGCTCCTCTATAATAGGATGGGTTAAATTACAGAGGACACATATCCCTGTTTAATGAATAAATAAAGCTTATTATTATCATTATTATTCACCAGAGGGAGGCATCTGTCCCAAATAGCCATCCATAAAGATATGACCATCCAGCCATATTAAATGTTTAGCTCATTAAGAATGTTTTTCTTACATCATACATCATCTCACAAGGCATTAAGGTCATTCCCATGGCCTTATGGATGGGAGGATGAGAAACAGTGAGCAGGACGGCTCCCGTGGAAGCTGTGCTGCTGTGAAGCCTCCTCTCAATTCTCTATTCAGTCTCTTCCAGCTCATCTCTAACACTACCTCACAGCTACCCACCAAATCCACAAATACTAAAGTTATGTCATTTCAGGTCAACGGCGCTTCACGTCCTCCAAACACCACCACTGTTATCACATCAACACCGTCGGGCCGTCGTAGGTACAGAAAAACATCGAATTGCATTTGTTAACCACTTTCTCCTCTTGTGCTCCAATCAGAAGATTGGGGGTTCAATTCCTGGCTCCTGCAGAAAGCGGGTCGAAGTGTCCTTGAGCCAGACACTGAATCCCTAACTGCTCAACCCCTGAGATGGACTGGTGACCTGCCCAGGGTGTTTCCATGCCTTTCACCCAATCACTCCTGGGATAGGCTCCAGCATGACCCAGCAAGACCCAACTTCAGATAAGCAGTTGACAAAGGATGGATGGATGGATGGAGAGAACCATGTTTTCAACAAATGTTCCAAAAGGAACAGAAAGCCGGTTTAAAAGAGCAAACGTCACTTCATGGGAAGCTGTCACTGTTCATCCTGAAAGAAACCACTGCATCCTCAGAATAATGTGATGGGGGATCTTTACTCCGTATCTAGCTGTTTGTTTCCTCTACTCCTCAGCTCCCCATTATTAAAAAGACCCTTACTGTACTAGAGGACCCCTCTCAGACTCAAGCTCACACTCTGCTGCTGGACCCGAAGCCATCACATCCCAGCACTGCTCACTTGGATCTCTGCAGCTCACAAACCCCCTCGAGTGACAAGATCAGGGTGTTGCATCGTCACTTCCTCCCCATGGAAACCGAGTAGCTAATGACATGGAGGGACCAGGGGGACCTGTCTTCCAAATCAAGGACTGTTGCTCATTTGTTCATCGAGGGTAGAAATGAACTCGTACTTTGAAACAGACACTGAGCAGGGCTTGTCTGGTTTCTTCACATGAGTGGGCTGGTGTTCAGAATGTTCCTGTGTCATTCTACATACGGTGAAATGTGTCCTCAACATTTAACCCATCCTATTGTACAGGAGCAGTGAGCAGCTGCAGCACCCAGGGACCAGCTCCAGTTGTCTTTCATGTTGCCTTGCTCAGGGGCACAGGCAGGAGTATGAACCCTGACATGCATGTCTTTATGATGGCGGGAGGAAACTGGAGCACCAGGAGGAAACCCACACAG
The DNA here is from genome assembly GCA_900302585.1 of Regalecus glesne. NCBI lineage: Eukaryota > Metazoa > Chordata > Actinopteri > Lampriformes > Regalecidae > Regalecus > Regalecus glesne. The sequence goes on from OMLC01069195.1 coordinate 9,007, forward strand.
ACACATGGAGAACAAGCAAACTCCACACAGAAAGGATCTGGGACATGATTCAAACCCTGGACCTTCTTGCTGTGAATCAACTGCTAACTGCTCTCCCACCATACATACATACATACATACATACATGTATGTATGTATGTATGTATGTATGTATAACAACACAGGTAAGCAATGCATTCAGGACGATTTCTAAAAACAATTTCTATAGCTTGTCAGTGAATACTGTGCTTTATTTACACCGTCAAGTGCATCAGTCCTTGTTTGAATCTGGATCTATAAACCGTGAGTATAGAATGAAACCTGTTTTTCATTCAGCCATTTGCACTCCCTCCAGACTGGAGCCAACTCACTTGCTGGGACGGTGGTCTGGGATGGTCCTGTCCAGGGAGATCTTGTCGCTGAGGTAGGCGTTGTAGCCATACTTCTCTCTCAGGTATTTAGCGTCACTCTCCTCGGCCGGGGACAGCGAGGCAGGCAGACCACCTTTACCCCGGCCTCCAAAGCCCTCAATCAGGCCCAGCGACTTAGACAGACCTGGGGAAAGGCAAACGAGGGAAGATTAGATGCCAAGAACACTTTGTCTGATTGTCCATTCTATGGTGCCTACGGTGTGTCCACCCCTCCAATCAGGAGCTAGACCATGATGTGTAAAGACAGGCCCCTCACTGTCCATAGTCCCTCAAGAATTCCACCTTGACTCACTGTGTGTGGACATGTTGTGATAGAAAACAAGGGGAGGAGTCTGAGAGAAGGTCAGCATGGCGTGCAGAAAGAATATGTTTTGACAACTTTATCACCAATAAGGATTATTATGACGACAGAGGGGAAAGGGGACTTCGATATATTATAATAGCATATATTAAGCAGGGACAGGGCCTCCTCAAAACCGTATCCACACACATGGTTCAGAGGCCATGCATGTTTTTCTTGCTTACCATTTGCGATGATTTTCACTTGCAGATCACAATATCTCATTGAAATCCATCCATCATCAACCACTTGTCGGGTCACGGGGTCACGCTGGAACCTATCCCAGCACTCATTGGGTGAAAGCCAGGGAAACACCCTGGACCGGTCACCACTCCATTGCAGGGATTGAGCACTTAGAGGTTCAGTGTCTTGCTCAAGGACACTCAGACACTCCTTCTAGACGACCGCCCTACCCTCTGAGCCGTGCCGCCCAGCTCTCCACAACACAATCAGCCATCAGAATGTTGTGGCCATCCATTATTTGTGCCCTTGATCCAACATTGATGATGTTAAACTCCCACTGAGACTAATGAAATGGCCAAACACAGTCTGCATCTGTCCTTCAAGGAGGAGCACAATTAGATAATGAAGCTGGCCCATAAATGACCACCTGCTGCAGCCTGCAGAGGGACGGCTGCTGGGCACACGCTCCCTCCACACCGCTGCTTACCAAGAGGGGAGGAGGAGAGGCTTGATTGTCAAAGGAAGAGCCCACGTCACTTTATCAATGAGGCGGCTGAACTGGACAGAACCACTTCATTTGGCCAATATAGTGGGGACCTCTGCCATGAGGAACAGACAAGGACATGGCGATGCCTCTCCAGCAACTCACTGTCTGTAGATGTCTGAGGGAGGTGGTTCCAGACCCCTGATGTGCATGGATGGAGTCGGATGTGCGTGAGGTCTGTAGCCATCATAATGTGCACGAAGGACACTGGGATAGGCTCCAGCATGACCCCGTGACCCGACTTCAGATACTTAGTTGATGACGGATGGACGGATTTTAAATAGCTTCCAACAGTGAAGCAGTCCACAGGATCAACTCGGGTTAATATTTTGGGACAAGTGACACTCACAAAAACCAAACATGAGACAGGGGGGTGACGATTGGCCACTTCTGTGCAGCCATGAGCAACGGCCGCAGCAGCTCTCTGACCACCAGCCCACCATAGAGAGTGATGCACACAGAGATGCCGAGGCCTCACTGTGGCAGACCCTGAGCTGGTCTCCAGACGTTTCTTTGTCCCACCACAGAGCAGTCTGCTAGTACCCGGACCACTGCTCAGCGGCTGCAGCTGGAGTTTCTGCTGTGAGACTTCAAGCAGTCGTCTCAGTCTGTGGTATCCTGACATGTTCATTCACTCACCATGTGATGCCCCCCCCCTCCTCCCTCTCTGGGCAAATCTATCCCAGAAGCATGAGTGGTGCAGATGGGCTCTGTGGTGAGCCTGGTGGAATGGACATCAGACTGAAGAACACAACAATGACCTCATGCTGTTCCTGATCAAGGCCTGACGTCACTTCCTTTACCTGCATTTTGGGGGATCTTTTGCTTTTTTGGGGGGGCTCAGTCAAACTATGGTCTCCTCCTTCCTTCCCGCTTTGGCTAAACCAATCAAAATGCAGGCATATTGTGAGTGCCCCCCTCCCCCACTCTACCACCAAATCCTAAACCACTGCTCCATCTTGACACGCCTAGATCATCATGTTCAACTGGCGACCCGGCACACGGGCGCGCTTTGCGACCCCATCTTGACGTCATGACCTCCCCGAAAAAACCAGCGAAGAAGAAACGCGGCGCAACTTTGCACGGAGTGAGTCTGTGCCCCCTCCTCCCTCCCCTCATCATCGTGTTAGTGGACGCACACCTGCAGGGGCTGATCCCGCATGTGGTGCATGTGTGGGAGTGTGGTGCCTACGTACCGTTGAGCTGCCTGTACACCACGTCCTCCAGAGAGCCCAGTCTCCTCAGCAGCACCTCATGGCTGACGCCGGGGTCCGGAGCGGTGCCGTTGCTGTGAGTCTGCCGCTTGCCGTCAGCCGCCGGCGGCCCCGCCGGGACGGCTCTGACGCTGCCGCCACGCGTGTTGCACTTGGCCCAGAACGTCATGAACCCGGCGACCGCGACCACGTTGAGCAGCAGCAGGACCCTCCATCTCCTGAACACGAACGCCATGGACGCCGCCT
>OMLC01069225.1:9586-21086 GCA_900302585.1 Regalecus glesne
GGGGGGGGGGGTAGGACTCCAGGACAGACCCAGGAGCATCATACAGGCCGGCTGTCTTGCATGGGTTGATTGGCAAACATCCTCCTCAGTGATAGAGAGCGAGTAGTCTTGGTTGTCAGCAGTGGCAGAAGAGGAGCAGTGCAGGGAGACAGCGGTGAAATATAAAGTATATTTACAGTTATCATGACATACAAATATTCTATCTACACAATACAAGCATCAGCTAACAAAGTGATTTTGGCATGGAAGTGTAACCTATACGTTTCCCTAGTTTCTAAGATAGCTTATCACCGTTTGTGTGGCTATATGTTAAAAAACAATTATGAGGCTTGTGTGTGTGTGTGTGTGTGTGTGTGTGTGTGTGTGTGTGTGTGTTTTAGCCTGCTTGGGTAGGGGCAACAGTGTGCATGCACACTCGTGTGTCTGTTTGCATATGCATGCATGTAGTGGGACATGCAGCTACTATCTGCTTGAATAGAGGTGACTAATACATTTGTGTTTTACATTTTAACCATCATTTTTACCCATTATACATTTTGAGCTTTGATAAATATTTAATTTGGAGCACTAGCCATCATAACACCCCCGTTGGGGACAATTTGTTAAATGCAAATTTTCTTTGAAAAATAAAGTTGAGTTGATTTTATCTGAACATGCTCATTCCAAAGAGGTTTACAAATATGATGAGATCATGAACACAGACAAATATGGGAAAACAGAAATAGGTCATTATCAGCGTCAAAGGTATCCCTCCTTTACTCTATTGCATTTAGCGGTGTGATAACCAACGGTCCGTCGTTCTTCCCAGATTTATTAGTACAGGGGCTGAAGAATGGATAGATGGCCTCAGTGAAGGTGTCAGTGAAGGTGTAGATGTGGATCTTGGCATCAACGTTGTAGAAAGATACCTGCGGTTGAAGGAGAAAACATGATAAGAAAACCTGGAATGAAGGACAACTTGGGAATGATATTATATGTCCAGCAATATCAAGACCTTCCTCTTTTGGACAGGCCAGGGAATGAATGGATTATAAAGAGTATTGATGCAGTTTTATGGGATCATGCAAACACAGGATGCAGCCAAATATCAAAGACCCAAGCATTTTTTTATTATTTAAGCCAAACACACTATGACCATTGACATTTGAAAGACATAAAAAATAAAATTAAAAAAAGATTCCCTTATCAGTCCCACAAGGGGAAATTTGTATTTCTCTGCATTTTTGACCCAACCTATATTGCATAGGTGCAGTGAACTGCCAACATATGGCGCTCGGGGAGCAGTTAGGGGTTAAGTGTCTTGCTCAAGGACACCTCGACATGCTATATGCAGGACCGGGGATCGAACCTGCAACTTCCGATTGCCAGGCAACCGCTCTACCCACTGAGCTATGCCGCCCCCCAATTAAAAGTGCGTATTATACTGAGGTGGGTTTATGTGTGTTCCTGTTATTTTGCAGGGTGGCACAGGACATTAACTACATTTCCCATACTGCACCTGTCCTTTCTCAAAGTCCAGGAAGACACCAATTCTCTGTGGTCGCAAACTGATATGAACATCTGTGGAAGGCTCACTACGAAATGCATATTTGTTCCTGTCAAAGTAGGTAGGGAAACAAAGGGAGGAGAGATTTGACCACAGGTTTATTGCAGTGGCAATCTTTTTCATTCACCCCATGTTACACATTACAGCATATGGCGAGCATATGGCATAAGTTCATCACCTTTTAGCCTTTTGCACCAGAGTAAACCAAACACCATGCTAAATTCTTCCAGAGTGGTAAGCAGCAAATAATTCAAATCTCAACTTGATCTTCACCTCATATCCAGAGACTGATAATGTTTTGAGGTTTTTTTTGTGCTTCTCCTCAATCGGGTTTAGAGTCCAAGGATAGAGGGTCTCTTATGTACTGATTGTAAAACCCTTCGAGACTACACAAATTAACTTGACTTGACTAAAAGGTGATAACTTATCTAAAGAACATTATAAAGCAATATAAAGTCCAACTACAAGGAAAATGGGGACACATTAATGTAGTCCAGTGCATTTGACAATGCTGCGAGCACTCACTTGTCTCTTAGACTTAAGAACCAGTAGCCATTGCTTGGGGTAACCTCAATCTTCCCCTTCCTGTTTATTGATTGGCTAGCCACGCCCAGATCCCAGTCAATTTTTCCACCCACTTCAACCTGATGACAGGACATACAGACAACTTTATCGACAGATGTATGGTTTCACTCAAATACTCAAACACTGAAACAATGGAAATATGTTGTTTTGTGTCATTATTGCAACCCTAGAAGACTTTTATTTGGAGAAATATGCTGACTTATTCAGTCACGTGTATGAGATGAAGATGAATCAAAGAACAGACAAAAGAAGGAAAACGAGTTACAGGAGCAAGAGGAAAATAAAATTATATATTTAGAAAAACATTTCTTTTTTTACTGTGGTCCCTTACCTCCCAGTAGTGTCTTCCCGATGAGAGAGCCTCTCTGCCGAGCAAACATACGACTCTGTCAAACCTCTCTGGGTTGTCTGGCAGCAACTGGTGCCGGTCCCCACACTTCACCTGGACAAAGGTAAGATACACAATAATTCACACTCAAAACCTTTAACAGTTACCTTTGTGTGTGTAACTGTGATAATGTAAAGCGGGGTCTTTCTGGAAGAGAGTACACTTAGTAAGATGTTGGAACAAATAATGGTGAATAAATTGCCTTTTTGATGTTTTCCTCTGCTAAACCAGTAGGCTTCATCAAATGAGTAAAATGGAGATACAGGGACGAATATATAGTCAGAGAGAATGACACAATTACAAACATCAATATCAAAATTCAAGAAAAAATATAACATTCATCCATCCATTGTCAACTGCTTATCCGAAGTCGGGGAACTGGAGCCAGTTCTTATTGGATGAAAGGTGGGGATACACCTTTGAAGGGTCGCCAGGCCATCACAGGGAAAAGCAGTTAAGATAACAGTGTCTTGCTCAAGGACACCTCGACACGCTTCTCTGCAGGGTATCGAACCCGCAACCTTCCGATTGCCAGGTGACTGCTCTACCCACTGACCCATGCCGTAAAAATATTACAAAAATGTACAAAATATAACAAACTTAGTATTCCAGTTGGATAACTACATTTACATATATGTCATCCATTGTAATTTGATTGACAGCTGACTTACCTTCTTCAAATCTTCTGATATGACCAGCCTGGGGTGGGCAGTGTTGGAGTCCAGAGTCACGTCCACTGTAAGAAGAGAGTGAAAGGGATCGACCGAGAGAATGAAACGAGTGCACACGTTGCTTACATCATACTTAATATGTTGTATGCTAACTTTGACATTGCAAATGAAAGAAGAGGGTTTCTAATGCTAATTTAATTCAAATTTGACATATTGCTAAAGAAAATAATAGTAATGTGTCTTTTAAATTATGGGTATGACCCCCCCCCCTGACAAACCAGGACAGCTGTGCATCACTTTCTCCATGTGAATAGGAACTTACATCCATACTCCTGAATCCTCTTCACTTCTGAAAGAAATCAAACATATTTCATTCAGACAACAGACTTCTCTATAGATCCTTACTGAAAAATATCAAGGTCTTAGGTCTAAAGTTTAGAAAATTGATCTGAAAGAAAGACTTTCTCATCAAAAAAGGTGGACCAGTGGGTGACACTCACTGGGCTGTGTGCGTGCTAGACTGGGATCCACCACTGGTGTCGGAAAACCTGGAGAGAGACCACACAAGGTGAATGACGACTGATCCACCTTATGGACAAATGATGGTACAGTTCAAAACAACCAATCTATCTATTATGGAATGCTTTTACTGTTGGAAGAAAATTCATTTTTTACACAAGGGGGCAGTGTACACACACTGGTGGCCTGTTAGAATACATCTGTCACACAGAACAAGGAAGGAACCCACCTTAGCTGTTACCAGCTGCCTGATATTGAGCACCAAAAAAACCTGACCTGTTATGACAAAACGTTCCTTTGGCTACTGTGTTACACTGACACAAGTATCAAAGATACTTGCTGTTTGCACCAATAAAAAGTGTACAAGAAGCAGGAATACCCCTTCAATATGAGAGACTTGTCTTACACTGGAGAGTTTTTATGCTCTCTGTGGGAAGCAAACGTGCAACTTTCATACTGCAGGAAAAGACTGCAATCACCAAGCTACCCAACATGGCATCTATAACACCAATCAATCTTGCAAACAGCAAGCTTGATTGTCTATGATTAAGCCCCTCACCATTATCAGCTATTTTTTTCAGTTCTTCCTGGAACCTTTCCACCAAGGCTGCTAGCGACCGATAGATGCTCCCTGTTCCAAGGTCAGAGTTCACCGACACTCCTGACCAGTCTCTGGTTGGTGGAGGGGTGGAAAGAGTGGGGAAAATCTGTAAGGGTAAAGATGATGTTGAAATGTTTGACTGACATCATTTATTGGGATTTTCAGTTTCCTACCAGGCCCCATTACGAGCATTTATTACATGCTTTGTATGAAAGCAGTCTCACTTTGGAATTCAGTTATTGGAAAAGAAACTTCTAAATATTTAAGAAGCTTTGATCATACTTAATGTTAGTGAATTAATCAAAACCAAAATGCCTCCTATCCAATTGGTGCTTACCTTGATGCAGTGTATTTGGTCCTCTGACTGGGCCAACTCCGACAAGGCCTGTCCTCTCCTTCTTAGCTCAGCCACCTCTAGCTCCAGCTGGCGAACATGAGCATCGGCCTGGTGCTCGGCTGCCCGCCTGCTCATCTCCATCACCTCCATTAGTTCTGCCTGCGAGCGCTCGATGGAACACACCAATGCTGAGAACACACCCACGCTGCCCGCTGTCTCCCGCTCGACAGCAAGCTGGTGGAGAGAGAGGTAGGAGAGGCTTCATGAGTGTGGACTTCATATCTGTGGTTGTGTGTGAATGATGTGTGCCCATGTGTTTTTGATAGGACGATGCTAACCCCACACACACATACACACTACTGCCTGTCGTCTCAAACTGTATTTGCAGACTTCTTGTAAAGACACCTTAGCTTGTAATGAAAACCTCCATCCATCCATCCATCAATTGTCAACCGCTTATCCGAAATCGGGTCGCGGGGGGAACTGGAGCCTATCTCCGTTCTCGTTGGGCGAGAGGCGGGGTACACCCTATATAGGTCGCCACTTTATCACAGGCCAGAGCAGTTAGGGGAACAGTGTCTTGCTCAAGGACACCTCGACACGCTTCTCTGCAGGACCAGGGATTATAATAATAAAGATTCCCTTATCAGTCCCGCAAGGGGAAATTTGGATTTCTCTGCATTTTTGATCCAACCTATTATATAGGAGCAGTGAGCTGCCAACATATGGCGCTCAGGGGAGCAGTTAGGGGTTGAGTGTCTTGCTCAAGGACACCTCGACAGGCTATATGCAGGACCGGGGATCGATCCTGCAACCTTCCTATTGCCAGATGACCGCTCTACCCACTGAACTATGCCGCCCCTACCACCCCTGTAATGAAAACCTATCAATTTATATTTGTATGTCACATAAAAACAGTTTCAAATTTCAAATTCACATCAGTGAATGTGGTGTGGTGGTGTGCTTTCATGGCAATATGTAGTTGTGTCTGGTGTGAGTTTAGTGTATTTATGTAAGAGAGATTGTGTGCATCTGTGTGTGTACATAAGACTGACCTGAAGTTCAGCAACCGACATTCTGATCTCCTCAGCCTTCTTGAGTCTTTGTGTGATCATCTCCTGGATCTCCTGCTCCGATACACTCAGCTGGGCCTGCACACATACACAGATAGCCATCCACACAGTATGTGAGAGCACAAAGACATACTCATATGAAAGATATTTAGAGTACGAGACGAGCACATACACACACAGGCACATACAAAGAAACACAGGTAAACACATTTTCCCATGCATAGATACCCACAATTTGTGCACACACACACACACACACACAGATGCAGATTGACCAGATGTTTTTATCCCACCCTCTTCTGTTTTCTTTGATCTTATCTGCCCTCCATCTATCACACCATTAAACTATCTACGTGCTTTGGTTGATTCATATCACAAATTCCCTTCCCTCCCTCTCTGGCTTCTCTTCTCTTTTTCTATCTTTTCACATCTGTATTTGAGTAAGCACATGCTATAATTATCCATTTAGCTATTGATCCTACTCCTCTTCATCTCCTCTTCATCCATTTGTCTGTTTTCCATATTTCCTTGTCTCATTGCACCATCCTTCCATCCCTCCCTCTTTGTTACCTTCTTTTCCATCCACTCAGCCTCCACCGGGACTGTGTCATGGTCTTGGTGGTCCAAGGCTTCACATTCAGTACAGATGCAAACTTTATCAGTCCTGCAGTATACCTGGAATCAGCAAAAACTTCAAGTCTCACAAATGCTGTACTATATTGCGACACCATTAAAAACACATTATCGAAACTCTTATTGCTTTATTAAATGACATGAAGATAATGAGCATCATGCAATCAAAATAATTATACAATAATACATTCTGTTGAATATTAAAATGATGATTTGTGGCCTGTTGAAGATTTTCTTTATGGATGTATTTAATATTTAAGGAGTGTAAGATCAGATTTGTCAGAACTGAATAGTTATTCTTTTTCATTTCTGCTTTAATGTCCAGAAAGTTTCCTTTACAGCATTTTAAATTTGCAACATATTTTGAAAGCACTACACTGCCAGTATAAGGGTGGCAAATTTGAAATTATATGTAATATTCATATTTCTGTGTCTGGGTTTTAATTTTTTACACTGTGAAACTGTGTTGGGCAAACACACATACAAAGTAGCCATAAGATGAGAAGCCATACCAGTGTTCCTCTGCGGTGGATCTCACAGAGAGGCAGGCTCTGGCTGTCTCCCACTCCACTCAAGGTGAACCGTCTGCGTCCACTGTGGCGGCTCAGGGGCAGGGGGTGCAGTGGAGCGGCAAAGGTTTGACTGTTCTGTGTGGGTGTCGAGGTAGCAATTGGACTCTGGTTGGGCACTGAGGAACCCAGATTAGGCACGGTGGAGGGGGTCAATGATGAGAAGGATGTCAGGATAGGCATGTCTGAAAATTTGAAATGACAACTGGCATAAGAAGGAGCATGTAAGAGAACCCACGACTGTACAAAAGATCAACCATTACCTTTATATTTATCTGTCTGTCTATCTACCTGTGTATTTGTTCCAAGCCTATATCATGAATATGGATATTTTTTCTACTTCTAAGTTGAAAATAAGCTTTTGAACTGACCTATTATTTCAGCTTTGGATTTTGGACACAAACTATTTTTCCAAAAATAATGCTGTCACCAGTTCATAAAAAACCTGTCATATACAATTACAAAATGAGAGCTGGTATCAGTGTCAGATCCGTTAGATGTTACTGTCACAGTGAGATGCCACTTCTAATTCTTTTGTTTGCAAAATAGGCCGAGTTCAAAAGATATGATATTCAGACACTCACAGGCACTACTGTGACGTTCTTCAGCAACCAGTGTGGCTTGATTCATCTGCACCTGCCTTGGCAGCCTTTTCTTTAATTCGTAAAACACAACCTCCGGCATGCCTAATTCACCTCCCCCTCCTCTTCCAGCTCTCCTGTCTTTCACAACTCCTCCTCCTCCTGCAACCCCTCCCCTCATGGATTTGAACTGTTCGGTGATCTCCCTTAGGGTCCTGTTGATCTGGAGGTCTGGGCGCTTCTGGAAGGTCTTCTTACATAGAGGACACTGACACAACTGGGGTAAGAAGGAGAGATGGGGGGGAGAGGGGAGATTAAGAAATGAACAGTGGAAGAGGAAGATGATTTTTGATATGGTATGATAACGGTCTGGTCAGTCACAGCTTTATGTTCATGGGTTTTTATAATTCATACGACTTAATGCAAGCACCATTTACACATGCCTCCATATGGGAAAAGGAGATAAGACAAATCAGAAATCAAGTGCAAAAGATTTTTTTGTATTTTTGTAATGAGTTTTGTTTATTGATAAATCTGAAACCTTTTCTAAAAATTTGCCAGTTATGAATCACAAACTTTGTCACCAGCATATTTGGCTTAATTTCCAAGTACTAAGAACATAAATGTACACAAGATGGTGGGACAGTAGACTCGAGTAAATCCAGCATGCACATGGACATTCATTGTTTTTCCAGTTCATATTTTCCCTTTGTCATAGACACTAAATCAGGTGATGCTGTCATGAGTTCCTTGGTTCTGAAGAAAGTTCACAATAGATTTATGGTTTAAAAAAATATAACAGGTTATTTGAAAATATTCAGAAGCCTTGCAGAAGTGTTCATGTGCCCAAAATGTAATAAAAAAGCATGTTTACCCTATTATCGATCTTGACTTATAGTGCAACAAGTGCAGGTTGATCTAATAATCTATTCTGTTAAGATTAAATTAATAAAATATAATTCGGAAGATACATCATGATCATGTCAGTCATAGTTACTGAGACAGAGTAGACCAGAGAGAATGCAGTCCTGGGAAACAGCTGCATCTGGACATGTTCACCTGAGATTTATGTCTCAGAGCAAACACACACCTTGGATCCATCCCAGTATCTGGAGATGCAGGGCATACAGAAGCTGTGGCCGCATGGTGTGGAGGACGGGTTGGTGAACACATCCAGACAGATGGAGCACTGGAACTGCTCATCAGACAGGAAACTGCCGTACATCGACATCCTGAACAGGAGGAACAGAGAGTAAAAAGAAGTTATCAGGTAAGATTCCTCTAAACTTCTTTAGCGTTTATTCAAGTGTGGTTTAGCCACATTTCAATTTGTAGGACAAAATAAACTGTATGATGGTGGATGGCTCATCTGTCAAAATCCCCTTTAAGTTTTCCTATTTGGAGAAAAGGAAATCCCATAAATAACAAGTGTGTTTCACACCAAGTTAAGTCACCTAACCTTTTTCTTTCTGATCCATGTCTATGGATGCATTCATTTTGAAGCATTTACACACAATACAAAAATCAAGTGACAGGCTTGACTGCTTGATTGGTAGGTTATACGCTTTAAAGCAAAATATAATTAACTCCTAGAAAAAAATCTTCAGGGTTGCTTTGGAGACAAACCAAGAAGCAAGATTGAGATGATTTGGACATGTGCTGAAGAGAGATTCTGGTATACTGGGAGAAGGATCCTGAATATGGAGCAAACAAGCAAGAGGAAAAGAGGACCAAAGAGGAGGATTGTGGATGTGATGGAGGACATGCAAGTAGCTGGCGTGACAGAAGACGCAGAGTACAGAAAGACAGATGAAGGATCCGTTGTGAGGACAACTAACAGGAACAGCTGAAATAATATTACAATGTCATTTAACAGACGTTTTTATCCAAAGCGACCTACATATGGGAATTCATACAATACAATCCAGGATCTGATTAGGGTAAACAATATGGAGATGTGGTAGTAGGATCTCTTTGGTGGGTGTCAATTACAGACATAATCTTGAGAGGACTTTAAACAGAACAGGTCTTTTAGACAAGGAACCACCCATCATGTTGCCATTACTACGCTGTATGTCACTACGAATTGATATTGGGACCACTCATTTTGCGCATACTTCACTTTAAAGTACTTTAAGGACATACAAGTGAACAACTAACCATAGTTTTGCCAATGCTTCATTAAATATTGAAGTAGACAGGAACAAAACCCTCCAACCATTCAGGGATCATGGTGCCAGAGTTGCTAACTTCTGTAATTTTGTTTAACCATCATTAAACCGGGAAGACTTTGGCGCTCACCCGTTCGTCTCTGTTGCCGTCGCGGGGATTTGACGTAGCATTTGCCCGTTGAACTTGAGACGCACGCCAGAGACGTAAGAGTTAGCAGCAACTGTCTATTCACACACAGACAACATATGGATTTAACCTCTGTAAACGGGTATTATTTATTGTAAACAACGCAAAATTATTTATTTAAAACTATAAATCCATTTAAACTATCGTAATATATGTGGGGGAACCTATCCTCTCAGTGAAGCCTATCTTCTATGCTAACCACGAAGGACCAACGGTGCCCGGGGACCAGTTTGCCATTATCAACTTCAACGTAAGAATTTCTTTTTGACAACTATAGCGAAAACTATTGGTGAAAAAATTCTGTTTCTTTATTAGAATTAACGCAAAGTCACAGTTATGACTAAGGTAGAAGTTGTATTAAATTCCAGTTGTCGGAAAATAATAGATTCAAAATTTTACAACTTTATTGCTCTTCTGCAAGCACAATGACATTGTCAGCCTCAAATGGTAGATATATTGAATAAAAAGAGAGCAGAGATTAAAAACCAGAAAATACGACCAATGAAAAAGTACAGAGTAGTCATATTTACTATTCTTCTTTTGTTTGATATGTTGAGTCTGAAGAGACACCATTTGAATGGAATTGATCTCAGGACAGTAGGGGACTTAAACACTCAACTTTTAACAAACATACAAATTACAAGTAATATAAAGTATAGTTAACGATATACTACAGTACATGCTTTACTTTGTATACATTTTGGAATTTTGCCCAACTCTGTATGTGAGCACCCTCATTTATATCTCTGTCCCTTATTATAAGGGTGTTGAGTAGGTCACATTCTGGACTCAGAACTGAAGATGGCATTCGGATGGATGTTGAAATGTACTCTCGTTTTTTAAACCTACATCCAGTTGACCTGATTCAACTATTTTGACCTCAAAGAGTAAATATAACAAATGTTATACATAACAAATTGTGGCCTATAATATGCTAATGTATATACTATAAAATAATATAAGATGAGATATTCCTTTATTAGTCCCACAGAGGGAAATTTGCCATGTTACAGCAGCAAAGTGGAAAGCACAGGATACACCTTTATACACCTTTCTGTCAGCACAAAAGGTGAGGGTTTAACTTTAGTTTGACAATGTCAAATTGGGGGAAAAAAGAAAAAGAGGTAGAGATCGAGAGAGGAGGAAGAAAGAGAATGAGTGAGAGACATAAGAAAATGAGAGAGAAAGTGTGGGGTTTAGAGGGAGTGGAGGGAGGCTGGTCTTTTGGAATTAACTTTTCATTTTTCTAAGAGGCAAACTGGAATAGTGGAAGGATTAATGATTGATCAGCCTTTGAAATGTGTAGGTCATGAGAAAAGAAACAAAGAAATGGATAAAGCGGAAGATTAAATAGGGTGGGGTGAGTAGAGGAGGGAGAGAGGGGGTTTAGATGAGGTTAATGATGAAAAGGTTAAGTTGTGAGAAAACTTTACATTGCATAACATACACATATATATACACACACACACACAAATGTCCCTTGCTTCAGATCAACGAGGTCAGATGATTGTTTGCTTTGGAATGAAGTGGGGCAAGATTCTGTCTGTATAAGATAACATTGACACATACCCACATACTCACATAGACACCTAAGTCAGGTCAATTTTATTTGTACATCACAAATTACAAAATCGGCGTG
>OMLC01069237.1:0-10938 GCA_900302585.1 Regalecus glesne
GTGTACACACAGACCCAACAACCCTGTGCCTTTCAATGGAGGTGATGTCAGATGGCTAACAGGAAACAGAGACAATGTAACGTCACCAGACAACTCTTTCAGTATGGACGCACTCCACAAGAAGGCGGGGAACACTAGCAAATATTGCAGCACTAGACACGTACAATGAGGAAGATGGAGGTGTTAGCGGTCAGATAACATCTACTGCGCTGAGCCATTTTCCCCTGTGTTGATTCAACATAGAGGGACCCGAACCACAACTATACATAATTGTTTCAGAAAGATTGGGGGGGGTTCATTATTTATCCTAATAAACATCCTAGTTTCACAAAGACAAAAAGCAAGACAAAACAAGGGCCCAATGTGTTTACACCAACACCAAAAAAGCAATTTCAAGTAGAAACAAAAGCTGTAGTAATACATGTCATTGTACAAATGCAAGTATTAACAAATGTATTGATAAATCAAATCTAAGGCAGAGGAAGTAACAGCCTACTGGGTCAGCCTAGTATTTATCTGCAGAGCTTCTTGTGGTGTGTGAAAGCTGACTGACAGTGGGTGTTTGTGGCCACATCGTTCAGTCACCTCAACTGACCTGAACAAGAATTCTCCCACCAGTTTACTGAATGTCTGGTCAATGACTAAATTCGATAATTTACTGAATTGGGAATGCAAACTTTAGAAAAACAAGCTGCACTTGTTGCCAGGTTTGACTAAGAAAGTGGAGAAATGGATAATGAAAATGCACCAAGTGAGAAAGATGAGAGAAGTTAGATTGGGTCTGTGTGGCAACTGGAGGGCCTGCCGCAGACCAGATAAGCAAGCCGTCAAAGACACCGACGATAGAAATATGTGCCATGAGCTGGAGATGACAGCATGATTTGGGTGTTTTTTGTTTTTTGGTGTGTGTGTGTGTGTGTGTGTGTGTAAGAGAAAGAGAGATTTAGTGTTTGTTTTTGTTCATCCCAACTCCTTTTCCTCCACTCCTTTCCCTGGGCCATCGTCTCATCCTGTCAGACTGTGTGCAGTCTCAGTGAATGTGGAGTGCTCATTTGCACTTGAAAAAACATAAAATATTAAACGGTATGTTTACGATAATGGGAAAGCAATTCTTTCTCCCTTCTCCCAACCACATTATTAATTCATACTGTTAAAACGACTTTCCACAAATTAATGGAAACAATGCATGGCCTCACAGTTGCTACTGGAAATAAATGGGGAGGTGTCTCACCATCAAGTGATGCATTATAGTCCTACCGATAAAGTAAGAAAGAAAGAAACAAACAAACAAACAAACAAACAAAGCCACTTTATTCTTTTCATTGTACAGTTGCTCTAATTTGTTTTCTCCATCTAACCGATCCAATTGAATAAGACCAGTGGGCTGCTGCAGCACCTGGAGACCAACTCATGTTCTTCTTTCTATTGCCTTGGTCAGGGGCACAGGCAGATGTATTAACCCAAACATACATGTATGTCTTTTTGTTGGTGGGAGGAAACTGGAGTACCCAGAAGAAACCCAATATGTGGCAGTTATCAAAAGAAAGCACTTATTAAGTTATCTTCAACCTTGCATGGTCACAGACACCTCAGTACCACCATAAAACCTAAGTAGCAATTAGCTATTAATTGATTTTTTATTTTGACCTACCACAAAAAAGTACAAAAGTAAATGCCAAAAGCAGAGTGCATTCAATAGATGTTGCATTCAAGGTGGGTCACAGTTCAGCTGCACCTCATCTCTACATATCATGATTGAACTGAAAGATAAAGTGTTAGTTATTGGTGCCTTGAAATGAAAGTAGCCAGATCAGTGCTGCACAGGTCCCTTAACTTGTCTATTTAGCATAAAATCCATAATGGGGGGGGTTAACTCTCATCGACTCTTCTGGCACAAGTCTGAGTGTGCTGCAAAGGCTCAGCGGTAATTATATCCTGAACCAGCATTACAAAGAAGTTAAGAAAACAAAACAATCATTAAGACACTCATAGAGCATTTATGTTGACACTTACCAAGGGTTGTAAATAAAGCAAACATATTAAGAATCAGCTAAAATAGAAGTTTTGCATTGCAAAATCCCATTAGAAAAAAGCAGATGACACTAGCCAACTACTGTAAGATTCTATAACAAAACGGATATACTTTCAAAATAGTAGCATTTCATAGGCTTCTAATCCACTCAAAAATTACAAATTATATCAAACAATACACCAGAAAAGCTGAAACCCCCCTCAACCCAAAACAACTCATTACAACCATAACATATGAAACTGCATAATATAATCTGAATTGTGTAATATTTTTAAGTCGACCAGAGCAATACTCTGCCGGTACTGATGTCAAAAGAGGAGTCCCCTTGTTGAAAAGAACAAAAACCGATGGAACAAAGCAGAGTTGAAAGAAAAAACAAGAGGAAAGTTAAGAATATTGGATGGGAGCAGTTTTGTACCGATGGGTCAAATAAACTGGCTAATGAAAATGCTTACTGGGACATGAAGCACCTTACACTCACAGGGCAATATAGACACAAATAAATCTACCGTGTTTCCTGAATAGCTCCTAACAAATTAGATGAGTCTAGACATAGATGCACTGATAAGATTAGAAAAGAAAAACATTAGGCCTTCTGGCCTAATGCTTACTTTCTGTACTTGTGGTAAAAGACCATCTACCATGGGATATGTGGTGGGTTGCAGATTGCTGTGACTATCTCTTGTGTCTTGTCAAAGATTGGACATCTTTCAGTAAATAGAAAATAAGCCTTAACTAATGGCCACCCCGACTATCTCATTCAATTGCTCATTCCAGCGTATGAAATTCAGGTTATGTTTTGAAAATGTAGAATGTTTTACACATCCATGACTTACCCTACTTGGAATAAAGTATATATGTATATTTAAAAGCGTGTAAATGTCCAACTCTGCCTGTTATATGGTGTGCATTTTAGATAGCCAATTGGACGGTTCACAACAGTGATTTCTTTAAACAATTTTTGTTTGTTTAACCATGGTTAAAAAACTTGGGATTTTGGCTTTTCTAATAAGCAAATGGTCGCTAAGTCAATCCAGAAGTAGCTAGGCAAGGCAGAGGGGACAGTTTAATCATACGGTCACAGAATCTGAAAGATAGCACATTTTGGTCTAACATGTCGTTAGGCTGGGTTCATGGGCATCCGGAGCTGCATAAAGATAGCGGGGCAAAAACTTACCGGCTCCAAGACAGACTGGAAGGAGTAACCTGAAGACCAGTCCACACACCACTTCAGAAGCCATCGCTTTGGGAACCCTGTGTTGAGTCCGCGTACGGCGAGCAGGAGCCTGATTCACACTGGGTTCTCTGGCATCCCAAAGTCTCAAACTTGGTCAAATCCCAGTTTGCATCAAATACAAGCGTCCATATACGGGTCCCCTGCGGCAACATCAGCCCACCGGTCTTCTCATTGACTTCTTCATTCCAACTAGTCCACATTCAAAGATTAAACATTTGCCAAGTTTCCCCACGCCAGGTGTGTCATTGTTTTGCATTGTCACAAACATACCTTTGGCTGATAATACGGTTAGAGTTAATGATCATTCGTTTCTTCACGGCATATCAACGCCACAAACACTAAACAACAAAACGGACTCAGGTGCGATTCAGCGCGAAAAAATGTCAGAAAACGGAGTAGCAAGTTTTCGCGTCCGACTGCCCACCTTTTCAGTGAAATAAAATGAGCAAAAAGTCTGAAAATACAACAACGAAAATAACACAATATGAACTGAAGCCTTCTGCTGACAACGTTTGGGGTAACGACAAAACACCACCCCGTCTTTCACAAACCTCCCGGCGAAATTTCGACTTTCTGACTCCTGTCGCAGGCTGGATTCTCCTGACAGGACGCTACAGGACGGTCCTATGATTGACATCTCACCCGACCAACCACAAGTCTCCACTGTTTGGCCGGATCATCGAGACCAAGAGGCGGGATTTGTGAAGGATGCGAATACCGCAAAGTGAGAAAATCTTTGAGTTATGTTATCATAAGGAAAAAAATACAGTCATTCAATTGAGCTAGATAATGTTTCTTTATCAGTTTTCCCGCTGTTGAAGTGTCAAGCTCTGAATGTGTTGCTGTCGATCGGCAAAATGATGTGGACACAGATTTGCCTGGTGCTAGGCTGGATCCCCATGTGTGTATAATTCCCTGAATTTTTGGCATGGCTAATTGGCAGGTGTTTTTTTCTCTGCTTGTTGTTTTTAGGGAAGTCCAAATTCACATCTCTTCGCATCTCCCCGCTGTTATATGTGAGTTACAGCGACGCCTGTCGATGATAGACTGTACACTGCAGCTCTTCCCAAACGTACATTCAAGGTTCAAGAACTTTGTGCAAGCACAACGAAATTGAGATTGTGTCAGCCCCAAATATAGTATACAGGGAATAAAAAGTTAGGGAAGAGATTGTAAATGTAAAATATCAGCACTAAACTTACAGGATCCAAAAGCAATATAAAGTACAATATACAATACGATTACTACATTGTATACTTTTTAAAATTGTCTTTCAGACAAATACTTTTAACTGGATAGGGTCATATTCCCTGCTGTGCTCAGTAGTTTTGAAATGTTTGGCATGTTGTTTGTATGTGAGGTAAAACACAAGATGTAATAAATATTTAATTGTGCTATAAGAGCCATAGAGTAAACACACGTATAGTACACATTCTACACATAACACATGACATACACAGAGAACAAGTAGAAAACATGTTAACACAAGAGTTCAGAGGTTCAGAGAGGTTTGAATTCCAATGGCAATAATATACTGTAAATACATCAGACATCACCCTCAGATGGATTTATTTAGCTGCAATCTCTGTCCATAAATTGGTTCAAACCCAGCAAAGAAATGGCAGATAGACTGGGAAGTAGAATAGAATGGATTTCAGACAGACTTTCATCCTGATGGCTTTGCTTGAAGCACATGTAATAGCAAATGGCTGCCCTTGCTGAAGCGCCTTCCAGCAAAGCACTAATTTCCTACGAGCACAATGGGGTGCAGCAGCACAGTGTATAGAATTTACCTGTTCTCTCTATGGAAGATGGGTGGGTGGGGTTCTATAAAATGAATACTTAAGGAGATCAATAGATGTAATATTGGCAACATGTTTTGCAAATTAATAGCTTTGTAGTTGACATTCATTGTCAAACTAAAAATATGTGTGATTTTAGAATTAGTTTTTTTCCATAAAGCTTTTTTCATACATGTTGAACTAAAACAAATCAAACTAAGCTATAGCTCAGGAGGTAGGGCAGTTGTCTAGTGAGCGGAAGATTAGTGGTTTTCTCCTGAGCTCCAGCAGAGAGGATGTTGAAGTGTCCTTGAGCAAGACACTGAACTGCTAACTGCTCAAACCCTGTGATAGAATAGTGGCCTGTCCAGGGTGTTTCCTTGCCTTTTGCACAATAAGTGCTGGGATAGGTTCCAGCATGACTCTGCACCCCGACTTCAGATAAGCAGTTGACCATGGACATATGGATGGATGGATGGATAGATATCAATGCATCTTTTCTGGAATATATCAGAAAACATCCCTGCATGCTTTGGAGATGAACTTCAGAATAGCTGAATAGACATGGATATCATATATGTATAGATTAAAGCCAGACCATTAGTTTGGATTACGTATACGTTATGTAGCGAATGTTCACTGATAGAGGTGGAGCTGTCAGAGGAGAAGCTAGCCTCTGATACCTAATGGTAACCACCTTTCATTTGCATGCACCGAGAGGTCATAGGTCTGCTAATGATTATTCATTATCACTATTTCCAAAGACAATTAAAATCACAGTTGAGCCCAAGGTAATTTACGACAATAGGAATATTATGGTGCTCAGACCCCGTGTTTACTTGCCAATAACTAAAATAGAGAGGAGGGAGAAGTTCAAGCTCTGTGGTAAATCATTAATAAAGGATAAATAAATAGTGAATTATTTGCACCGTTTTCATACATTTTGATGACTGCATTGACAAAATAAATAACAATGAGCTCTCTGATACTTCCTCTTAAGTGCATCAAGACCTGCTGAGGAGAAGTCAGGCATCATGGGAGTCCTTCGAGGCCTCATAGCCAGACGACCCTCTGGACAGGGGGCCCCAACACCAGACAGGCAGATGCGGCGTACCCTAATTGACTGAAGTTATACTCAGAAGAAGTCATCAATTGGCCTAATCACCGATATAGACATGGTTTATGAAAAGAAGAAAAATAACAAAATGCTAATTTGTAATTATTTTTTTGAAAGATCATCAACGTGCTTATTACCAACCACTGACCCAGAGCATGACTTTTCCCTGGCATCCACAGACAGGGCAGAGATTCTGCATCAACGCAACTCTGCTGCGGTTTATCATACAGGACAGTGAACAAGTCACTGTAGAGCCTGAACGGATGCCAGCTAATCAATAGTCAACCTCAAAACAGGAAAAGAAAAAACAGTCTTTGATTTGTCTCTGTCGTTTGAAGACCAAACTGTTTGGATAAATGGGTTTGAGCAACACTTTGTCTTTGATCTATTATTCATCGAGTTCTTGAGAGGGAGGTATCGATAAACGCTCGCATGGGCTGAATGGGCATAATGGTTTGAAGTACTCTGTGTGTGTGTTGAGATCAGGGCCTGTTGATTGACCTGCACAGACTTTCCCAACATGCATACCAAGGTGATGTGTGTGATTATAAACGCCATCTTAAAAGCACCTGGGAACAAAATTGACTGTACTACAAAACCCTCTGGAAAGAGATCAACTTGAAAATCCCCGATTTTTAGAATGTGTGTGGAGCAGAAAAACCACCCACCTTTGTGGAATAAATTAAACACCATCACCAAAATAGTCAAGTCAATTTTATTTGTATAGCCCATTATCACAAATATTAATTTTCCTAAGTGGGCTTAACCGGTTGAAATTAGAAATAGTATCACATATCAGCTCTTTAACCTCTTTCCTGGTTATGAAAAAAAATACTCAGTCACTGTCCATACATGTCAGATCTGGGAACAAGTTCAGAAGACAACAGGTCTTATTCAGTATATCTATGATAAATACCCCTTTCACGTCAACTACCACTACTACTTGTGGATGCTCCTGTACCCGTCACTATAGCAGATCATCATCTCCATCTCTTCCCGTCCTCTGCATCTTCCTGCCACACCAGCCACCTGCATGTCCTCCCTCACTGCATCCATAAACCCCCTCTTCGGTCTTCCTCTTCTCCTCTTGCCTAGCAGTCCCATATTCAGCATCCTTCTCCCAGTATACCAGCATCTCTCCTCCACACATGTCCAAGCCATCTCAGGAGCAGGAATCTGAGGAACCAAATACAGATCTGCTGACAGCTTAAACAAAAGGTTTACTGAGAGTCAATATGAGGGTATCAAGAACACACATGACAATACCATGGTATAGACAGAGACTTGGGAACATGGTGGAACCCTCTGACAGATAAACTAAACAGCCAGACCTAAATACACAGACACTTGATTAAACAAACGGATGACAAAGGAACACTGGACCAGACTCAGTGTTGTCAAAGCAGGAAAAGACAAAGAAACCAGGGCTAGAGTGGCTGGAACCAGGAACAGACATGACAGATCTTGCCTCTCTCATTGCTTCTTTCGTGGCATGAAGCCATACTGCTGCTCACTAATCCTCACCTCTCCGCTCAGCATAACTTTCACTATCCTTTCCCATATCTTCAGGCGGTGGCTGATCAACTTCATACCTCTGTAGTTGCTACACCTCAGCATTTCTGGTACCAGTACACTTCATCTCCACTCCTCAGGCATCCTCTCACTCTGCAATATTTTGTTTAACAAACTGGCTAAAAAAATCCAGTCATCTCTCCTAAACACCTCAATGCCTCCACAAGTACGTCATCTGGGCCAACAGGCCTTTCTACTCTTCATAGCTGCCCTCACATCCTTTATGCTAATCCACTGCACTTCCTGATCGCTGTCCCCACATTAGCCTACCGTGTTTCTCTCATTTAATTTCTTCATCTCTCTGACTATCCCACTTCATCTTTGCCAACCTCATTCTCTGTATACTCTGCTGTAACTCCTCATTCCACCATCAAGTCTCCCTTCTCTGTCCAGATGACACACCAGGTACCTTCCTAGCCATCTCCCTCACCATTTGCCAGGCCGTCCTCTGACTAGGAGCAGCGGTGGCTCAGCGGTAGAGTGCATGCCTCCAAGTTGAGTGTAGTGGGTTCAATCCCACCCTGTGAGGTGTCAGGAAAAGGGCATCTAGCTTTAATCCCCCATGCTCAGTTTTTACTGAGGCATACGACGTCAAGCGCTTTGAGTCGTCACTGGACTAGAAAAGAGCTAGGTAAGAAAAATCCTTTTTGTGCATCTCTGCGTCATGGAGTTGGGTGTTCGAATCCCAGCTGCACTGTTTCCAACCATGGCTGGAGATCCATGGTTAATGGGACATAACTGGCTAAGCCTCACATGTGTATAGGGGTTAGGTTGGATAAAGAATTATGGGTTCACTCGTGTCCCCACAATTGTCCGCTCGCGGTCAAGTGAACAGAAAGTACTCTCACTTAGTTTGCCTCTGACAGCCAAGCACTGTGCTTTCCCTGTGAGACAGTGTTGTGGGAAATAGCGAGGGCTAGTAGTCATGTGACTTGGAGGACTCACATGCTACGTGTAGCATGGACGTCACATCAACTATGCCACTGGACCAGTTCTAGGTTCTGAGGAGTGGGAGCAAGATAATGGTTACATCAGAGACTGTGGCTTTATGTGTAGAGGCCGACAATTTACTGAAAAAATATAAAAGTATAGGAAAAAATCATACATCAAATACGACAATCAAAAATGAGTCACAATCCTACACTTCAGAATAATAACAAGAAATAAAAGTATTGACACTTTTAGTCAGTTCAATTGTGTTCCGTTCAAGTAAGGTTTTAGGTCCTCTCAGTTCTATGAAAATAAATAATAATAATCAGTTCAGTCCAAAATAAAACAATCCTGATACTCCTACCGCTCTGGTAGTGAGTCGCCTTTCATACCACACGCAGGGGATCACTCACTGGAGTGATGAAGAAGAAGAAGCTGAAAACGGGGTCCTTTGGGTCTGGCTCGCCATCTTGTGTCCTGGCGCTACGGGACGCCACAGACACTCTTCGCTCTGACCGAACTTTCCACCGGGCAAAAAAAAACAACCTGCGTTTATGTGTCGAAAAGCAGCTTCTGGAAGTCAGGCAGCCGTGTTTCCCTGGTGTGGGCAGCTGGAATTGAGCCGCCCTGTTTGGTGAGCAGCGTCTTTCAACCCTCCTCTGGACCACCTACATTCAATCAAGTCGACCTGGACTGATCAGCCGGAAATGACACAGAAGAAGAAAAAAGTCCATTTACCATCCAGTTCCTGTCCCCACTCCCTCCTGAACTCCGCACAACAGCCTTCCTTCATCAGTTTCGTCTATCTGATCATTGATTCTGCCTTCATTCTTATCCTCTTCTTGATCTCCGAAGTCATCCTACAGCTCACCACCCGATGCAGCCTGATTATATTCTCCCCCTGTCTTAACCTTGCAGTCTCCAACCTTTTTCAGCTCCAACTTCCTCCACAACATTTAGTCCATATGTGTGCACTTTCCTCCACTCTTATGCATCACCTTGTGTTCCTCCCCCCTCTTAAATATGCATTCACCACAGCCATTGCCGTCCTTATCACAAAATCCACCACCATCTGCATCCCCTGTATTCTTCTCATTGGCACCATACCTGCCCATCACCTCTTCATCACCTCTGTTCCCTTCCTCAACATGTCTGTTGAAGTCTGCTCCAATCACCACTCTCTCCTCCTTGGGTACACTCTCTACCACTTCAACCGACTCACTCCAGGATTCTTCTTTCTCCTCCACCTCCCACCCAACTTACAGGCTATATACACAGACAAGTTTCATCATCACACCTTCTATCTCCAGTTTCATCCTCATCACTCCGTCTGACACTCCCTTCACCTCCAACACACTCTTGAGATACTCATCCTTTAGAAGTACTCCTTCCCCATTCTACCTCCTATCTGCAACATGGTAGAAGAGTTTGTATCCACCTCTGATGTTCCTGATTTTACTCCCCTTCCACCTGGTCTCTCACACATGCAGTATACCTCCTCTCGTTTTCTCTATCATGTCAGCAAATTCTCTCTCTTTAACTGTCATAGAGTCCAAATTCAAAGTCTGACTCCCACCTCCACCCCCCTACCCCTCCTCCTATTTCAGTGCCTGTGGACACGCCCCCACCCCCTCTTCTTCTCCTTCACCCAGCAGCAGCTTAGTTTCCATGGAGACCCTGCTGGCCAACAGCACCGGTGGTGGTTGTTGGTAACCCAGGCCTTAACTGATCCAGTACAGAAATCTGATTTATGATCCACTTATTTGATTTGGCAAAGGTTTTACACTGGATACCCATACTGATGCAACCCTCCCCATTTATCCAGGTTTGGGACCAGCACTTGTGCATACACACTGGCTGGGTTCACAAATCGCCCTTTCATATAAATCCCTCTTTACCTAAAGCCCGCAGAGGCAGTATCATAAATTTGTAGGCAACCAACAGGGAGTAAGAGGGTTTATATGGAGTCATTTTTATATGGTGCTTTTCTAGTCTAGTGACCACTCAAGGTGTTTTACAATCTATGCTTCACATTTACTGAGCATGGGGAAATTAAGGCTGGATGCCCTTTCCTGATGCCCCGCAACGGGATCGAACCCACAATATCTGACTTGTATGTGCGTGCTCTACTGCTGAGCTACTGTGGCCCCAGACTAAATTGGTTATATACATAGATGCATACACACACACACTCACACACACACACACACACACATATATATGTATATGTGTGTGTGTGTGTGTGTGAGTGTGTGTGTGTGTGCATCTA
>OMLC01069304.1:4014-17210 GCA_900302585.1 Regalecus glesne
GGCAGAAATAAAACAATATGAGAAACAAGAGAAAGAATCTAAACCACTATAGGTCTTAAAATGTCTTGATGCATGCTCAATAATCCAGGTAGGGAAATCCCAAAAGAGGTGAATCTGTTCAGCTGGATCAGAGGTTCATTTCAGAAACTGAAATGAACCTCTGATCCAGCTGAACAGATTCACCTCTTTTGTGATTTCCCTACCTGGATTATTGAGCATGCATCAAGACATTTTAAGACCTATAGTGGTTTAGATTATTTCTCTTGTTTCTCATATTGTTTTATTTCTGCCATAGCACCTGATGCCCCCAATGACCACATGGTGGAAGAGGTGGGAGAGAAATCCATCCTGATCAGATGGGAAAAACCCCTGGCTCCTATCACTGGTATGTCAGGACTTCCCTACATATTATAGATAGATGGATAATGAATTGTACACGGGAAACAAATAATTTTCCTTCGACTCTACATGTTGCACACAAAAAAAACAATTGGAAAGCACACTTAAATGAGACACATTACTAACGTACAGATCAAATAAAGCAAAATCACATAGATGAACCTGCCTTGCCAACCCAATAATGTTCTGAAGGAAATAGCACAGACTCCCTTAAGCAACCAACTCAAATCACATTTCCTTAATAAAATATTCATACAAACATCCACGTGAGACTTGAGCATTATTATTTTTCTGATCCAGGTTATCGTGTGGTCTATACACCATCGGTCGAAGGAGAGAGCACAGAGCTGACCCTTCCTGACACGGCAACCTCTGTAACCCTGAGTGACCTTCAACCTGGGAAGTTGTACAATATCAGTATCTATGCTGTGGAGGACACCCTGGAGAGTGAACCTATCTTTGTACAGATCAACACAGCAGGAGAACCACTGCCAGGTGTGTGTGTGTGAGAGAGAGAGAGAGAGATTCACAGGTGTATGCCATCATAGCCAGCTATAGTAGAAAGATGTCCGATATTTTTAACTCAGCTGTCTCCTCTCAACCGGCTTTCAACTTCACATACAGTGAAAGTAAGTTAGGACTCTCTTTATACAAGCCTCCCAAACAAAATACACTGCTTACAGCACAGACAGAGAGACTTGTGGATCCATTGAGGATATTTATTTTGTACATGTCCTTTATGCTCCTGTCTTTGTAGTATTTTCTACCTCCTTATACCTCATATGGATGTTCACCTCAAATCTCAGAGATATCCATTCGTCTCCAAGTAGTGATAAGTTTTACGTGGTTTAACCAATGTTTTTCAACCTTCTTTGAGGTTGAAAAACAAACTTCTTACATCAAAAAAATCACGCAGCGCACAACCAACCAAAAAAGGTTTCAAAAACACACTCTGTAGCTTAATACAGTATATATAATGATAATATCGTCTCAATTTATTCATACTCACTGAGTGCGAAACCTGGGCTGATATCTTATATTTGTGTGTGTATATATATGTATATATATATCACTGACACTCACTAGTCCTCCCTCTTCACATTCATCCCTCTCCTGTCCCCTCCATTCTCTCGTCTTATCTGTGTTAGCAAAGCATGAGGTAATGTTGATTTGACCCTGTCCTGTCTCTTTGAAGGCCTTGTCTGGCTCAATCTTTGTTTATTTTATCTACATCCATACCATTCGCCCTCTCCATCACATTCCGTCTTGGTATCTTTCTGGCTAATTGAGTGACAGTATGTTATTTTGTGTAATTTATCTCGTCTTGTTTGTATCCCAAGGCTGTTGCCGGTTCATATGTTTTAGTGCCCAACTACATATTGGTTTAAATCACATCCAGCATTCTCCTTCTCATTTCTCTCTCCCTATCTCTCTGCACTTTTGTGGCATGATGTCATGTTATTTTGACCTCTTTCTTCTATCTAGTGGTTGTATCTGATGGGTCATGGTGTGGTTTGGAATGATGGGTCACAAGGTTTGTCCTATTTAGATGGATCCATTTACTCGGGTGCAGTGTCCTCTTCTTTTTATTTTATTTTTATTATTTTATCTTCTTAGACGAATCCATGGACCGGTCAACCCCCGCTAGCGGGGAAAACGGCCGGAATACAAATCCTGTTTGTTGTTGTGTGTGTTGTATTTTATCTTCTTGTCTCCTCTCTTCTCTGACTTTATTATCTTATTTTTTTCTTTAATTTTATTAATTCAGCTGGGGCTTTACATCTTGTTTTTTGTCTTACACCTTTCCTTGTCTCTGTTTTTTTGTCTCCTCTTGTCACTTTTTCTAAAGTAACCTATTCTTAGTTTTCTTCTATCCACCCAAATATATTTTTCATCTCTTTTTCAATACCCCTCTCTCTTTCCTCTCCCTGTCTCTTTCCTTTTTTTAGATGATGGAATGTTGAAATTGATGTAAAATAAGGTTCTTTTAAAAGTCACGATTCTTTCTCTAGCTGTCTTTGTTTACTTTCTCTCTATTTTCCAAGATTTTATTGAATTTCCTGCACAACAAAACTGATGTTTTGAGATGATTTTGGACCCTTATACTTGACAAGAATCTCTTTTCTCCTGTGTTTCTAATTTTAGCCTCAAAAACTGTCTTGTAAAATATCTGAGTATGATAGTAATGGTATATTTGTTTATTACATCATTTTTAAGTGAGAAATAAGAATTGAGATATCAAATCTGAAATTACAATTCTACTCGTGGGATGGGAGGAAGTACTTAAAAGTCAACTTTTATTTCGGCATGGACATAAAAAAATGAGGTCAAGCTTTGTTTACTATTTAATTCAAAAACTTTGGGTATTGGGAAATTAACAATGGCACATTTTTTTGTCCTGTCTACAGAGGAAGTCGCCTCTCCAACAGATCTGCAATTTTTTGAGGTGTCGGACAAGAAGATTGTTTTAACTTGGTCCGGCCCACCCAGTGATGTTTCAGGCTACAGGGTCACCGTTGCTCCTGTGGACGAAAATGGATCAGCCCAGAGGGAGATGACGCTGCCTGTCAGTCAAAATGCCTACGTGGAAGTGACCCATCTCCAGCCGGGAATCCTGTACCGCTTCAGCATCTTTACAATCCATAACGGAGTAGAGAGCCTGCCGGTGGTGGGAGAACAAGCTACAAGTAAGTATCACAGATAGATTTTACATCTCGGAACATGGTGGTACACATGCAAACATATGCACATACCTATGCAAACATACAATGGGTCCAAAATAAAATTTCGTATTGCATTTGAATCAATATTTGAGACGTTATTTTGGACTATGATTAAACTAATTTTATTATTCAGCTCACAGCTATTAGAAACATTTCCTTTGAGTGAAACAAAAATAAAGTAATGTGTTATTTTTGATAAACTATATTCTGATTATGACCATTTATTTCCCTTGATTCATCAAGTCTGAATACTTTTCTTCCGAGAGTCAGGGAGACCCTTTTGACTCTTATTGGTTCAATTGGTGGAATGATAACCCAACCTTCCTCATTTTGAGTGAGAAATCTCAAAAAGGCAATTATTTTTATTTCTTCATCTAGAGCCTGATGCCCCCTCTGACATCCACTTCACCAACGTGACTGAGGATAGTGCTGTGATGCTGTGGTCGGCACCTCGAGCCATAATCACGGGCTACCGCCTATTCCTCACAGTAGAAGGGTCCAACCCCAAGCAGATTCGCTTACCAGCACACCTCTCTGAGTACACCCTGCTGAACTTGAGGCGGGACACAGAGTACACTGCCATGCTTCATGCTGAGCAAGGCAACACACTGAGTGAAGGAGAGATTGCAGTGTTCACCACCAGTGAGTTTATGAAAATAAAAATGTTTATGTGCTTTTGTAAATCACTTTTTAGAATAAGTCATTCTGCTTTCCAGCAGAATAAAAGCCAAATGAGAAAACTATGATTAGGCAATTGAAAAAAGAAGTCACACCAAATAAAAGGAGCACAATGAAACTTAACTCACTTTAGGCAAGAACCAAACATGTGCTCCGTAGCCGTTCCACAATATCTAAAAACTTCCGGACATTCGGTTCTATCACAATAAGAGTCCAATAGAACATTTCAAAGTTAACAAACTCACTTTCTTTCTTCAAAAAATAAAAATAGTTTTCCAATAAAGTGAGCATAGTGGTATTGCACATCTTACAGAAAAGTAGTCAGAACAGTATTGTCTACCCTCAGGTTTTGTAATAAAGTGAACATAAAAGAATTGAACAACATCCTACAGAAAAAACATTCAGAATAGTATTCTGTTGTGATATTGTTACAAATCAAAAACATAACAACAAACTAATTGATTTTTTTTTGTTTAGTTCCCGGCATCCTTTACTTAGTGCTTTTATCAGCTGTTGTGGTGAGGGGAGCTATTTTGGTTAAACAGTCTGCAAGCTGTTCTTTGGTTTTGCTCCAAACAACACGCCCAATCTTCTGTGTTCGGACAAGCTCCTTAATGCTGCTCATTTCAAGGCGAATTCTCTTCTCAGCAACAGAAACCTGATTTAATCAAATGGCAAATAATTGTCAGTTATACAGATTAAAGGTGGAGTGTGTTCAGCGCCTCCTGTGGCCAGTTTAGAAAACAGTGTAGCAAGAAAAATGCCATTAAATGGATTCCCTTATTGGTCCCACAAGGGGAAATTTGGAGTTCTCTGCACTTTAACCCATTCTATTGTATAGGAGCAGTGAACTGCCACCATATGGTGCTCAGGAAGCTTCCTTCAGACATTGACAGAGTTTCTCCAGCAAGTGTGGTTCTCACTACTCTCTTAACTTTCTTAGACTGCCAAGAAAGTGGGGAAAATTTGCCATCTTCTCCCATTAAAACTATCAGGTGCCCTCCTTGAGTGCCTATATCTGAGAGGTTCCCAAATGAGGCATCACTGAACATTAGAATCTTGGTAACACTGTCCCTTCCCAAATGATGGAAGGTTAACCCTACTATCTTGGACTTAAGTTTGCACATTATTCTATTAGCTTCATGGATTGTTTGCACTGTTGCATTTTAAGCTTAGAAGATAGGTTGTTGGCATCAAACAAGACATCAGGCCTGGTCTTTCTTGCTACCCAGAAAATCTGACCTATCTTTGACCTGAGTTGATTCTTTTCCTCTTCACTAAGAGAGGAATCATGTTGTGAAGCTCGTGAAAGAGCCATGTGTATAGGCTGCATGTACTGATTGTAGTTTTCTTGGTGTATTTGCACATTTTCTCTAACAGTTACAAAGTCAATCCCAACATAGCAGAAGTTGTCTTGTTCTTCTTGTCCAACTTCAAAGATAGACTTAAGGTGGGGTATTACTGTCTCTGAGAAACGTTGTGTGCCTCTCCATAAGAAGTCATCAACATGACAGGCAAGTACCCCAGTCACAGTGCAGTCCTGATCTGTCTAATAGAAAACAGCTGGATTTACTTTGGACATCCTGCCCCTTGCTTTCAGCACTATTTCCTTCACCCTGTTGTACCAGTACAGTGAAGCATCTGCCAGGCCACACACACTTTCTGAGCTTCCGTAATTTTCCTGTAAGGTTTGCTTCAGATGGAGGTCTGATTTAGATATTACGTGACAGTTCAACTCCCTCTAGGAAAGCAGTTTTTATATTAATGGAACATAGTGTCCATTCTTTTTGACAGATGACAGAAAAAAGTAATCAAAGGCAATTTGTAGCTCATGTTGGTGAATCCTTTTGCAGTCTGACACATGTACTTCTTCAAAACCTCCGGCAACCAACGTTGCTTTTGGTACTATTCTAGAGAGTGTTTCTTTGAGAGTTCATACCCATTTTGTCGATATGGTCTTTGTCTTGAACAATTTCAAACAAATTGTCTTTTTTTCATTTCTTCCTGTTTAGCTATGTCAAATGATAGATATTTTATTATCAATGCATCTTCACTGTTATCTATCCTATCAGGCCTAATCTCAGTAACAGTGGGTTCTATCTAAAGATTCTCCGTCTTTAATTTATCAACTGAGTCAGTCTTGCAGGCAACATTGGTTGGCTCAAGGAATAGCAGATTGTACCATGTCTTATATTTGCCTGTAGCTTTGCTGGCCTGCCCAAAAACTTCAACTCTGTGTTAAGTCCCACCGTGATCATCTCTGTAATTCAGAAATTGCCCCTTTTTCAGATGGACATCAGCTCTCTATTCCTCTGTCTCACCATGCATCCCTGCATTATAATTTAGAGGTTGTGTTTCAGTCTGCACCCCAGTGGTTACTCCGGTTTCTGTCATCCATGTCACTATCGGCATCTTCTATTATTTTCTGTCTCTGTTCAATGTCTGTGATACTCTCCACGTCATCAGTGACATGTTGTTCGTCATCCTTATTATTCACTTTCCTTAGTCAAAGGTCTCTCTAACAGATGTTCCACCATGCCTGACAAACACCACTGCTCCATCCTGACCAATCACAATTGCTGGTCCTTTCCACTCTGGACAGGCGACTCTCTTATAGTACACTTTGTCGCCCATTTTGTATCACTCATCTGTGCTGCATATTTGTTTACGCAATGCTCTCTTTATTCATTCTAAACACTCTGCCTCTGTAAATGCCTTTTTTGCAGCACGTAAAGCATTTTTGCTACCCACTCACTCTTGGTGGTGCCTTCTAAAGCTGGGGGCTTATCAGTCATGAGAGGGGGCAAGTTGGGATTCTGCTCGAACACCAACTGATGAGGACTGTAACCGTGAACATTTTGCATGGTGTTCTTTGCCATAAGTGCCCGGTCCAATGCAGTGTCTCAGTCAAATCTATTACCTCTCTTGAATTTCACAATGATCTCAGTCAGTGTTTGATCGTGCTGTTCTATTAGTCCATTGCTCCATGGGCTGCACGCAGCTGTTGCTTTTACTTCTATGTTAAAGTTCTCTGCCATATCTCTTACCTCCTCATTGTTAAATTCTCCCCCATTAGTGCTGAACATTTTTTGTGGTGGGCCATGTACACTAATCCAGTCATGAACGAAGTGTTTCACAAATTCAGATCCTTTCTTTGTGGTCATAATGCTTCATACACTAAATCGCATGAACTGATCAATTATGTGGAGATAGAACAGACCTGGCTCAAGCTCATGTAGGTCTACTGCCACAGTTTCATTGTGCTGTGTTGCTTGTGGAAGGCTAACAAGCAGGTCTTACTTTTGTCCTGCAGTATCGCTGACATGTCTCACATTCACTGACAATCTTTTAAAGAATAATGGCTATTTCTGCATCTTTGGTGCCTGAGGTAGATAAGAGCCTCAGCAATCTGTTGGTAGAGGGATGACCAAATTGTCTACGAAGCTTCACTAGCACCTTCTGTTTTTTTAGCTTCGCTCATCTGTTCTGAAATAGACAGAATTTCTTCATCATTTCATTGCATTTCTTGGTCTTCAATTTTTTGTGCATTCTGGACAACATTCTAAGTGGCCACAAGGATATAGTCATCACCTTGAATGGCTTTACCTTCCTTATCCATAATGTCAAACAAAAATGACCACAGCTTGTAAAGTCCAATTTCACAGGTTGACTGAACATTACTGCATGGTCATTTTCCATGTCCAATACAGCCCCTGCTTTTTTCATGGATATCTTGCTCAAAAGAAGTGGAATATTTGCTGGAATTTCTTCAGTCTCAATGTTGCTTTTTCTTAGGCCTATTTATGGAGGAATTTTCCTTTTTCTATCCCCAAACCTAAATGGTCTTATACTGCATTGCTCTGTCTTCTTTAGACTCTCTAACTCCCTTTGGCTTAATCGTATAATATATAGCTATCCAGCCGCTCCTCTCCACAAACCGTATGCGTTCATACTGTGTCTGTTATTGCAGAACCAAAACATTCAGTTAAAAAAAATTCCCCATCTCTTTGGGATTCTTTTGTAAAGAGAGTGAAATTGCACTCTTCAACATTATCAGTCTCACAGTGAGTGAGTTTAATTTGCTCACCCTTGTTTTGGCAGTCTCTAGCCCAGTGGAATGCACTTTGACAACTGGCACATTTTGATCTGCACCCAAACTTATCCAGAGAGTTTGTGCCAGGTAGAGGTTCCTTTTGCTGTTTGTTCACTTTTTGACCATGCCCTGCCTCACTGACGCCATTACTCCATCCAAATGTATGGAGCTTCCTGAGGGGCAGCATAGCTCAGTGGGTAGAGCGGTCCTCTGGCAATCAGAAGGTTACAGGTTCGGTCCCCGTTCCTGCAGAAAGCATGTCGAGGTGTTCTTGAGCAAGACACTGTACCCCCTTAACTGCTCCCCGAGTGCCATATGTAAGCAGCTCACTGCTCCTATACAACAGGATGGGTTAGAATGTAGAGAATTCCAAATTTCCCCTTGCAGGACTGATAAGGGAATCCATTTTTCATTTTTATTTCCATAGCCAGCGTGGACATTTTCCCTCCAAATATTCTCTTCAATGCTGATTTCATCAACGCAAAGTCAAGTCTGCACACACAGTCAAAGTTAATTGTCGGTATTTTACTTACAAACATGCAGTGTCAAGTAGTTTGATCACTAGCATCTTGAGTTCCATTTTATACGTTCACATCTTTTAGTCTAGCTGTTCAAATTTAAAGTCCAGTATGAACATGATACTGTTTCTTACCACCCCATCGAAGTTTGAATAGATCTCATATATTCTGCCCTTTTCTCCTTTGAGAAACAATTCGTCTAGTCGTTTCACCAAAATGTTTATGCCTTCATCTTTATTCAAGTCATCTACTGATGTTACCATCTCAGTTGTCCTGATAGCACCAAAGCCAATGCAAACACTTGTTTCATTTTGTCAAGGTCAGTAACTCGTGTCCACATCTCGACTTCGTTCTTCAAGCTTTCATAAGATTTGCCCTTGTCGAAGGCTGGCAAAATCTTGTAATTACTAACCATCCTCTGCTACCATGAAAACTCGATAGACTTTATTCATTTTACGCAAGTACCAAACATGTACTATACATTCACTCCGTACCTATTCCACTACATCCAAAAACTTCCGGACATCCGGTTCTATCACAATAAGAATTCAATAGAACATATTACATTTAGCACTTAACACACAATGGGTGATGCATAAAACAAAATGTCTCAAATAAAGTAAATAAATGTCAACACAGTATGTTAGGAAGGTGTCTACCCAAGTTAGTAATTTTTGTAATCTCTTCTAAAAAGTTCTTTAAAATAAAGTGTTTATTTGAATTGGACTTTGGAGAGTGATGAGTGAGTGTGTAGATAGAGGTAATAGAAGAACCAACACCCAGATGTAAACGTTTAAATGAGATATATGTGTGCTTGCCATAACACCAAATAGAAAGTGATCTGTCTATCTCTCTCTTCTCTAGACTCTCCTCTGAATAATGCTCCTCAGTTTAACACCGATGTGACAGACACTTCCATTGTCATTTCCTGGACCCCAGTACCTCGCATTGGATACAAGGTATACTCGCTGGAAATAACACCACTGCTCAAGTTAACACCATCAACGTCTTCCTGTGTAACCACTTCTTGTATGCTTAGACAATTTCCACTGGTTGCTCTTTTTGTTGGACATATAAATTGGTAAATGTTAAATGAATGTGTATATATCACTTGTCAAGCTGTAACAGCCACTCAAAACACTTTACAATTAATTAGTGTCTTAAATTCATCCATGCTCACATGCACAAGTGTGTACACACACACACACACAG
The DNA here is from genome assembly GCA_900302585.1 of Regalecus glesne. Classification (NCBI taxonomy): domain Eukaryota; kingdom Metazoa; phylum Chordata; class Actinopteri; order Lampriformes; family Regalecidae; genus Regalecus; species Regalecus glesne. The sequence goes on from OMLC01069304.1 coordinate 13,638, forward strand.
AGTGATGAGTATAAAGCTGGAGATTGAAGGTGCGAGATGATGAATGTTATCAACACATATGCCCCTGAAGTTGGGTGTGAGATGGAAGAGAAGGAATAATTCTGGAGTGAGTTGGATGAAGCGGTGGAGAGTGTACCCAAGGAGGAGAGAGTGGTGATTGGAGTTGACATCAATGGGCATGTTGTGGTAGGGAACAGAGGTGATGGGCAGACATGGTGTCAAAGAAAAGTATTGGGGAATGGATTTTGCCAAAAGGATGGAAATGGCAAATGGCTGGGGTGAATACATATTTCAAGAAAAGGGAGGAATACAGGGGGATCTGTAAAAGTGGAGGGAATGAAAATGGATTCCCTTATCAGTCCCACAAGGGGAAATTTGTATTTCTCTGCATTTTAACCCATCCTATTATATAGTACCAGTGAGCTGCCAACATGGCACTTGGGGAGTAGTTAGGGGTTAAGTATCTTGCTCAAGGACATCTCAACATACTTTCTGCAGGATCAGAGATCGATCCTGTAACCTTCTGATTGCTAGACGACCGCTCCACCCACTGAGCTATGCTGCATCTGATGCAGGAAGTATGATTTGAAAGGGATTGGAGACTACAAGGTGTGACAAGGGAGGACATAGCTAGGCAGCATCAAATGGTGGTATATTGGACAACTTTGGGGATCAAAAAGAGCAAGTGAGTGAAGGCAGAGCTATGGATCAAATAGCGGAGGTTGAACAAGGAAGACTATTGTGTGGAGTTTATGGAGTAGTTAAGACAGACACTGGGTGGTAGTGAAGAGTTACTGAATGACTGGGAAACCACTGCAGAAATAGCAAGGGAGACATCTTGCAAGGTACTTGGGGTGTCAACTGGACAGAGGAAGGAAAACACTGAGACTCGGTGAGGAAGTACAACAGTGTATAAAGAGGAAGAGGTTGGCAAATATTAAGTGGGATAACTAGAGAGATGAAGAAAGTAGACAAGAGTACAAGGAAATGCAGTATAAAGTGAAGAGAGGTGGCAAAGGAAAAAGAACATGGCGAGTTGTTAGAGGTTGGAGACTAAGAAAGGAGAAAAGGACTTTTACGGATTGGCTATGCAGAGAGACTGAGCTGGGAAGGAAGTGCAATAGGTTAGGGCAATAAATGATAGAGATGTAAATGTGCTGAGAAATGAAGATAGTCTATTGAAAAGGTGGAAGTAATACTTTGAGGGGCTTATAAATGAAGAAAATGAGAGAGATAAGGTTGGATGATGGGGAAATGGCAAAGATGAAGTGAGGGCAGCTATGAAGAGAATGAAGAATGAAAAGATGGTTGGCCTAGATATACCTATGGATATACCTGTGATGGCATGGAGGTATGGGGCGGCATAGCTCAGCGGGTAGAGCGGTCGTCTGGCAATCGGAAGGTTACAGGCTCGATCCCTGGTCCTGCATACAGCATGTCGAGGTGTCCTTGAGCAAGACACTTAACCCCGAGCGCCATACGTTGGCAGCTCACTGCTCCTATACAATAGGTTGGGTCAAAAATGCAGAGAACAAATTTCCCCTTGCGGGACTGATAAGGGAATCCTTTCCTTTCTTTCTTTCTTTACGAGAGATGACGGTGGAATCTTTAACTAGATTGACATCTTTTCAGGCTCAATAATCCAGGTAGTCAACGAGGTCAAAATAGTTCAACCAGGTCATCTGGACACATCTTTAAAACATACTTATAAAACATACTCATGTTTTGTTTTAAATATATGCCCGATTGAACTATTTTGACCTAGATTGTTGAGCACAATCTTGCAAAGTGAGAGGAAGCCTGAACAATGAAGAGGGATCAAGCCAATTATTCAAGAATAGGGGTGATACACAGAGCAATAGTTGCTACAGGTGCATAAAGTTGATCAGCCACAGCATGAAGATATGGGAAAGAATTGTGGAATCTAGGTTAAGTTGAGTGGTGATGAGTTGGGGCCTGTGGTAGTTCAGCAATAGTTTGCACCCACAGGTTAGGTGTCGTGGGTTCAGTCCTACCATGGGATGTCAGAAAAGTAAAAATGAATCCATATGTCATTCGCCACGATTAGTGAGCAGCAGTATGGTTTTGCACCACGAAAGAGCATCACAGATGTAACATTTGCTTTGAGGATAATTAGTGGAAAAATATAAAGAAGTTCAAAACGAGTTGGATCGTGTCTTTGTGGATTTTGAGAAACCATATGACAGAGTGCCAAGAGAGGAGGTTTGGTATTGTATGAGGAAGTCATGAGTGGTAGAGGAGTATGTAAGACTGGTCCAAGATGTGCATGAGGGCTGTGTGAGAGTGGTGAGATGTTTGGAAAGAATGTTGAATGGATTCAAGATAGAGGTGGGTTTACATTAAGGGTTTGCTGTGGAGTCTCTGTGGACTATGATATTCGCAGATAATGTTGTGATCTGTAATGAGAGTAGGAAGCAGGTTGAGGAGAGCTTGGAGAGGTGGAGGTATACACTGGAGAGAAGTGAAATGAAAGTGAACAGGACCAAGATGGAATATATGTGTGAATAAGAGGGGAAACCGTAAAATGGTGAGGAGTAAAGGTGAGGAAGATGGATGAATTTAAATACTTCAAGTCAACTATTCAAAGAAGCCAACTGTTCTAAGTAACAGGGACTGTGGGAGAGAGGTGAAGAAGAGTGTGCAGTTAGGGTGGATATGGGCTGATAAGAGTGTCAGGGGTGATTTGTAACAGAAAGGTATCAGCAAGATTGAAAGAGAAGGTTTACAAGATGGTAGTGAGACCAGCTATGTTGTAGTTTGGAAATAGTAGCACTGATAAAAAGACAAGAGGTGGACCTGGAGATGCTTAGAATTTTGTTAGGAGTGAAAAAGAAGGACAAGATCAGGAATTAATATATTAGAGGAACAGCTCAGATTGGACGGTTTGGAAAAAAAAACAAGAGAGGCAAGATTGGCTTGAACGTGTGCATAAGATAGATGCTGGGTATATTGGGGGAAGGATGCTGAATATGGAGCGGCCAGACAAGAAGAAAAGAGGAAGGCTAAAGAGGAGGTGGTGAGGGAGGACATGCAGATGGCTAATGTGACAGAAGAAGATACAAAAGATGGAGATGGATGATCTGCTGTGGTGACCCCTGATAGGAACACCTAAAAAGCAGTTGTAATAGTATTAGTAGTTAAGTGCTGGGAGGATTGCCATGACTTGTACATTGGGGAAACTTATGCATGGGGTTGGTACAGCTCAGTGGGTAGGAATGAATGAAGAATGAATCATGACATCTCACAATGCTGTGATTGCAACTGTTCTCCAATCTTCTGTGAATAGTACTCATTATTATTGAAACTCCAGCCTATTTGTGTATGAAAACAATCGTCGGTTTTGGTTGTTATGCATTTCCAGTCAAACTGATTCAACTATTTTGTGATTTCCTTACTTACTGATTACTGAGCATGCATAAAGTTGGTTTTGCAAGGAGGAACTGGGGAACAAACCACCTACCAGTCCAGTCCAGTTACCAGATGAGCTGCTCTAGTCCAGACCCACTCTTGCCCCAAACTATATAAGTATTAGATTGAACTATATATATATAC